>JAMYHX010000380.1:0-42518 GCA_025529335.1 Rhizopus sp. PT2906
CGTGACAATAGAATTTAACGATCGCGAATTTTACTCTTGGCATCAGTGTCAATAATTTTTGGAAAAACTGTATAACATCATTAGATTGATGATTTCCATAATAGTATTCAACCATTGTATAATAGATCATGAATCGTAATTAGCTGTTTGATCTTAATAGAGATCAGATGTTTAATAAATGCTTCAAAGTGATCACACTTGCTTTTTTTTTGGTGATTTAAGGATATCTTGAAAGGACTCATAGTAATATTTAGCTTGGAAATAAAATACTTTATACAAGGGCTAATACCATAGTCAAAGCTATAATGAAGAGAAAAAGCCCTATACTACATAGTCCCCTTGCAGAGGTACTTTTATAAATGCTCTTCTTAGACTGTAAAATATCTGCCAGATTATTATATGTTATAATGTTGCTTCATTGAGTTCATTATGAAACTTTCAATAATCTTAAATTGAAAACTTTATATTTCCAAAAGGCCAAGTGATTTTTTAACATTATGTGGATGTGCCTGCTGTACTAGCCAATTAGAATCGAGCTGTGACGCGGTCTTTGCGCGTTGAAGTAGCAACGCGCTTAGTAAAAAAGTTCGTGGCAGCAAAGCTTCCTTTTTTTTTCTTTTTTAAAAGAAGTATGTTAACAGACCAATTGACAAGACAAGGGCCACTGGGTCGTGTTTGGTTAGCTTCTCATTGGGAGAGAAAGTTGTCTAAATCTCAATTCTTGCAAACAAACATTGAAAAAACCATTGGTATTTTTATATAAGCAGTATAAAAAAGAATCTAAAACAAAGACATTTGTTATTAGATGCCATCGAGACAAACCAAGAAGAGGAACCATCTCTTCGTATTTCAGGTCAATTGTTACTAGGTGTTGTTCGTATTTATTCAAGAAAAACAAGATACCTTTTGGAAGATTGTAACGATGCTCTTGTCAAGATTAAGCTTGTAAAGAAAAAGAGCATAAGCATTTATGCAATCTCTAATTGTTTATTTAATTACTAGGCATTTAAAAAAGGGGATGTCAATATGCCAGATATTCATCACTCTGTTGCTAACGTCAATGCCATCACTTTGCAAGACAAGTTGACCGAATTCGATATTTTATTACCCGATGTACCTCTTAATCAAAAGTAAAGGATCAACAACCAGAATAATGAAGCTGATAACTGATAAACTATTTTAGCCTTAATGGAATCGACCCTATCTTGGATTCATTGGATTTTAGCCCCTCTCAAGATATCACTTTGAGCGGTTTCGAGGGTGGATTTTTTACTGACGTCGAAAGGGGTCTTAGATTTGGTCCTACAACAGAAGGCGGTCGTCGTGATCAACCTGGACTTGCTGATACCGCTTTTGAACCTGCTGAAATTTCTGAACCTTTAAAGCGTATGACCTTGGATGACCAGACAGGTCTAGCCGACAACACAGCCGACTTTGGCTTTGATATCAATGATAATCTGAATTATGACATTGGTGTTGATATTCATGATACCAGATTTGATCTTCCATCTACTCAGGACGTCGCTGAAGCTTCTATTGATACACTTATGCAGGTGGGTATCATGCCCGTTGATGAGCAAATGGTCTTTGATACCGAGATTGTTCAAGAACCAGCAACACGAAAGCGTAAGAGATTGGTCGTCGATAAGGTGACAGAAATTCCTCAAGAAGATCTTCGTAGATACACCAGCGATACATCTTCTATTGTGAACAGAGTAAAGTATATGATCAAGTTTTTAATTTGTTTCTAAACTTTACCACGTAGGACCTCCACTTCTTTGAAACAGCCAAGGTGAAGCCTGTGATTCATTTACGAGGCCCTGGTGGTAATGCAGTCGGTACCGAATTGGAAGATATGTTTACCAGAATCAGTCATAAGCGTCTTGCTGCTGCTCCAGAGAGCGCTGCTCATCCTGAGACATACCTTGGTGCACCCACCCCAGCAGGTGAAGGTCTTGAACCTTTCGGCGGCTTCGACTATGATGTTGATATTGGTACTGGAGGTTTTGACCGTGAGCGATTCGAACAAACGGTAAGAGCCATAGAATGTTTGTTGACATGTTTCTTACTCTTTCTCGATAGGCTGAAGCAGAAGATACCGGCTTTGATTTCTTTGGAACACAGACCACCCAAACTTTCAACGAAAGCACCCGCAGAACACTGGAGACTATCGAAGGTCTTACACAATTCAATGGAGTCAAATTTGCTGAGTTGGTGCCTACCACCAGCAGTAAATCCGAAGCTGCCAAACGCTTCTACGAGGTTTTATTGTTGGCTTCCAGAGACAAGATCAAGGTCAGACAAGATCAACCTTATGGCGATATTCAAATCAATGCTGTTGCTGTCCATTAAAAAGCGTCTTTTATTTTATTTTAAATAAATTACGTATTATTAAAAAAAAGAAAATAAACTAGGCTGTACTGGGGGCAATGGTCACATTGAGCGTTGGCCCATCTAATCCTCCTGCTGCAGCATCTGGATAATAGTAAAAGCTTATAGCAATAATCACATAGACAGCACACAGCATAAGTCCTCCAAACCAATGACTCTTTCCACCCTATCCGAGAAAAAAGTTAAATAAGGTTTCTATCGTGCAGCAATAAAAACACTTGCCATAATGAGATAATTAACCATGACAACGGATGCAAATAGAACTGCAGTTTCATATATATTAAAAAATAAACTCATGTCAACATTAATTCCCCAACCGATGATGACCATTATAGGGGTTACAAGCAAGGCAATTTGCATGCTTGATCCTACTGAAACTCCCAGTGCCAAATCCATCTTTGAAAGGGAAAAAAATGAATGAATGAATGGGTTACAGAGCTTTTAAAGTTCTTACCTTGTTTTTCCACGCTACTGTAACAGCTGTGACATGCTCTGCTGCATTAGCAACGATAGGTAATAGAATCAAACCTACAAATGTTTCACTAATCTGCCATACTCGAACAACACTTTCAATTGCAGACACAAGGAATTCTCCAGAAACAGCAACTAGTACAGTAACGACTACGAGTCTAAAAAAAAAAAAGAGTCAATACTCTGTCATCGTATGCATATATATCACTTACACTGTAATAGCCATCCAGCATGGCATAGAGGGCGATTCTTCTTCTTCATCATCTTCGTTTGTATAGTACGATAAAGCTTGCTCTTCAATTCCGCTTTGGCTCCTACCACTATTGAGTAAATCAATAAGTGATGACCGTCGTTCAATCTTGAAAGCTTCTACAGGGACTTGCAAGAACTTTTAGAAAGATGGTGTTAGAGTTTCAAATGAACAAGGAAAAGACATACATATGGTTTACCAAGGACTTATGTGTTTTTAGCTATAACTTTATATTAGAATTTGTCTGGCAAACACAAAGGATAGCTTAGCGTTGTCTTACCTGAAAGAAAAGATAAGCAAAATAAATAATAAGCAGAATAATGGCAGTGCCACGGGAAATATCTAAAATATCTGTCTTTTCTCGATCTTCAGATTCAGTATTAATTGTTGAACCATAAAACGCTGCAGGTAAAAGCAACGATACGACCGAGATAAAGAGAAGAGAGGCAGAGGTTTGTGCTGCAGTCGCATTAAACACTTGTTCTTTATGCTTATACCCACCACAAAGAAAGCACATGCCAAGGATGAACAATAGATTTGACAGAATGGATCCAAGCATGGCTGCCTGAACAACAGTAACTAAGTTTTGAGTGAGAGATATGATGCTAATGATCAGTTCTACTGCGTTTCCAAATGTTGCGTTGAGTAGTCCACCAATGACCTATAACTATGGTAAGCTAAAGAAAAGACGTTTGCATTCAATTGAAAAAACGTACCTCTCCTGTTCTTAGCGCAATTTCTTCAGTTGCAAACCCGAGTAATTTAGCTAGAGGAATGATGGCAATAAAGTTCAAAACGAATGTAGTAGTGGGTGTCCAAATAAAGTGCGAAGCCCAACCAAAGGGTATGCAAATTAGTAGAATGTTCAACCATGATGATTTAAGAAGAGATACTAATCCTTGTGCCGCAGTGGGCTCTTTAATTTCTTTTTCTGATGTCTTTGTCTCATCTGTGCCTGTCAATTCACCATCATGGTCTCGTTCCTGGCTCATTGCTGTTTTTTTATTAGTTTTGCTTCTTTGTGTTACTATGAAGTCCTTACTGTGATGATCGCTCATATAATGTAAGAAAGAACAGAGAAAAAGAAAAGTTTAACAAAAAAGGTTAATAAAAAAGGAGGTAGAAAGTACATTGGTTTTATTTTAAAGAGCCTGACGGTATTGTTATCAAAGGATCTCTTGTGGTGAGACTTTAAACACATACCCTCATGACATAATAGCCATAATGACTCCTTGGATAATTTCTCATTCGTGTATATATATATATACATAACATATCTAAACTCGTGATTGTCCCTTACTATGCATAGGTATTTTACTACGATAAAATGGCAAAACTATGGCTAATTTAAATAGTGACACTTTTAGAGTCAATTTGACGTTATGCTGCATATGTATGTATGTTTGTGTATGCAACTTATGAAGAATAAGATAACATTAAGCTTTATGGGCATTGACATATCCTTCATTTCCTCAATCTTCTCTTTTTGGATACAAAAGGCGAAAAACACATCAAAATATGGTAAATAAAATGGGGTTTTCTGTGTTCTAATTAGGGAGAATGTATCCTTTCATATATCCGTGGCGATGCCCGAATTTACATTTAATTATATAGAACTGTTACGCTAAAGTATACAAAAAGTTATCATGATAGGTGAGTAATCGCATGTGATGCATACTTTGGTCCATAACTAAAGAAGTGAACAAACATACCATCACACTTTTATCAAAAGGATATAAAGTTCTAGCTTACATTAACAAGCGCACAGTTAAAGCAAGCAAGTTGCCGTATGAGGGCACCGTCAAAAAGGACGCAGGCTATGTTTTCTTCATGTGTCTTTAGTTTTTAAAATAAACATCATTGCAAATCAATATTTAAACATTTTAAAGTATATACAGAGAAGACCAGGAGTAGAAACGGCCGAATCACGGGACGACACATATACAAGCATGCGTTGTACTCAAAAATATATACAACAGTAACCACCGAAAATGCGAATTGTTTATATATCAGTACAATAAATTAATGTCAAAAATAAACACAACCCAACATTGTTAACCATTGCTTTGCGTATAAGCATCAATGAAAAAGATGTCAACGTGTGCGTGTGTATACTTGATAATGGTGAATAAATCGGCATAAAAAAGATTAACTTTTTATTATTTAGCGAATCTGGGCTCTTCGATTTGAAATATCCTATCTTCCTCAATAAAGTCAATATTGTCATTGGTACCCAGGGCTTCAAGAGAGGCACCCTCGGTTGGCTTAGGTAAAGAAATGATCAACCCTTTCATTCCCAAGTTGATTTCATCTTTAATCGTTCCACCTGCTTTCTTGATGTCTTGTTTAAACTTTTCAATATCTTTCTGACTGGTATTGTCCTTAAAGGCGACAATGTAGGTAGTAAGGCCTTTTAAAAATAGGTTTTGGGGAAAGAATATCAAAAGAAAAAGTAAAAATTACCTTCTGCTGCGACGTAAACAATGGCAAATAACAGTAAAAGAAGAAGGGTTCGCATGAATGTTTATGATGTATAAAAAAAAAAAGAGAGCGATAAAAGAAAAAGAAAGAAAAGAAAAGGTAAACTGTGTTTTAAATAAGAATACACAAGGACATGTGTTTGATTAAATGTAAAAGGTAACAAAGTGAAAATAAGGAAAAAAGATATACACACAAACAAAAAAAAGGGAATAGATGACTATTAAAGTAAGCCATTATTTCTAAGACTTGATTGAATGATAATATCATTTACTGCAGCCATCACAAACTTGATCTTTTCCGTATCTGTTGCGCAAGTCAGGTGAGTATAAACTTGTTTATCTGTCGAAGTGTTTAAAGACTCAAATCGATGGGTAAAATATTGACATGCTGCTTCATAATCATCTGGTTGACCTTTGTAGTCTGGGAAATATTTGCTAATAGGACTTGTGGATATCTTTTTCTTAAATATATCTGTCTTGTTTAAAAATAAAATGGTCGATGTCTTTTCAAACCATCTTGAGTTACAGATAGAGTCGAACAAGATCAGTGCTTCTTGCATTCGATTTACTGTCTCGTCTTCAACCAATACTTGATCATATTCTGATATGGCTACCAAGAATATAATAGCAGTAACGCTTTCGAAGCAGTGGATCCATTTCTTTCTTTCTGATCTTTGTCCTCCAACATCAAACATCTTATAAACAAGGTTCCCCACCGTGAATTTGGTCTCTGTGATTCCAATCGTCTTTACTCTGGAGCGTAACACATCTTGATCTGTGGGTACGTAATCAGGTGATCCAATACGTTCAATATGTTCAAAGTAGCTATTGATGTTATTTAAAGTTACACACACTCTATATTAATATTTACTAGGAAGCAGAGTCATTCAATTGGTATTCATTGCTTCTGCGAAACGTCTCTTGTACACCAGAATCTTGCCACAAGACCTTGATGCCTTCAACCAAGTCTGGAGGCATAGTAAAATTATCCACTTGTGTTTCGTAACGCATGATATTGTCAAAATGTATCTTATTCTTTGGGTCCCCGAGTTCGATTCCCAGATTACACATGGCTTCAAGAATGACAAGAATAGATTGAAGGGCATTATTAAAAATGATTTCTTTATGGGCTTCTCTTTCTTCTAATGGGAAGCCACCGTCATGAATTAATTTCATTTGCTTTAAAATAGTAGATTTCCCTGATTCACCAGCACCTTTAAAAAGTATTAAAACAACGATACAAATCAATTTATGTGTGTACTCACCAAGAAGTAATAGCTTCACTTCATTTTTTTCATTCAGCTTTTCCATTCTTAATTGTTGTTCTATTTGATCATTTCGTACTCTGGCACCTTGTCCCTGTTCAACTGAAGCGCAACAGCCCATGTTTAAAAAGTAATAAATGAAAGAACAAGAAAAAAAAGGGTTTAAAATAGAAAATAAATCGATACATGTGTGTAATATAGATATGTACAACCTTGTCTATATAATCTAATACTTTTATGACATGATTTTTATTATTTGTCACTATTCACAATTCCACCTTTGCTTATACCAACAGCTTGTTCAACCACCTCTCGCATTAGAT
This sequence comes from Rhizopus sp. PT2906, assembly GCA_025529335.1. Lineage (NCBI taxonomy): Eukaryota > Fungi > Mucoromycota > Mucoromycetes > Mucorales > Rhizopodaceae > Rhizopus > Rhizopus sp. PT2906. The sequence goes on from JAMYHX010000380.1 coordinate 7,181, forward strand.
CAATCAAGGTACAACATATGACAATAATATGTGCCTCAAATTGATGGGGTTTTTCTACTATTTGAAGCGCATTTCTATCAATAATCAATTCACCCAAATGAATAAAGTATCCCATGCGATGACTGTCAAATTCAGCAATAACACGCCATTTATCTCCATGCTTCACTTCACAGACCATGTCGTGCGATAACAAACTAGCCCTCTTCCATCTAATCAAATGTCCTTCAAATTCAGTCTCATATGTAAATAATAAGTGTGATTTGGTAATATTATGAAGTTGTCTTGATCGTGTCGCTCCATCTTCGCCGTTACCGCTATCTGGCGTAGGTGGTTCTTCATCTATAGCATAGAGCGGGAAATCCCCCCACTCAATTGTAATTTCCTTTTTGAACGCCCTTCTCCGTGCCTCCGCCACCTTGACATTCTCACTATTTTCAAGCACACGATAGAGTATATTTTGAAAGCCCCATGAATAAGAGTGAGGCTGAACCTTTCTGTAAGCCCGCAACTTGGTACCATGAAAATATACATCTTGCTCTTCAGGTCGGGTCAGGGATACTTTGCGTAAATCGTATTTTATCAAATCTTCCATAGGTTTCTTTTTCAAAATCTGCATTAGCGCCATTCGTGTACTTGCTGTGCTTTTGTCGCTCCCAACACTACTTATACTCGATGCACTTTGACTCGCTGTGGGTACATGAGGTGGAGACAGACTGGTCGAACTTGTGGTGGCTGTTAGACTAGAAGTAGGTAAAGGCACATGAGAGAGCAAGCTGGAAGTGATAGAAGGCCGTTTATGTGGTTCATCATCGTTCAATTGTATATCAGGTCTTTTGCCGTCTATAAAATCAGATCGAATAATGAGATCATCGAGTACTTCTTGTGGCAATGGCTGACTGTTATTGTTGTTGTTGTTGTTGGCATTATCATCGTCATCATCATAGGTATTTGGTTTATCATAGATCACTGGTTCATCTATGGCATCTGGTTTTTGTGTGGGTATGTCAATGGTATCTGGCTTCATTTTGTAAATAAGAAAGAAAGAAAAAAGGGAAAGAAAAGAAAAATATACTATTACCGGAAAGTGAAAGGTCGCACATGATACTTGATACCCTTGTATCGTTAAGGTACAGAAAAAGGTCATTATGCTTGGCACTGCGTCAGTAGATATACCTGCTTTGGGTAATAAGTCCAAGGCTAGGGTAGGAGGCGCATACATATGCTGAGCAATTAAGATATAGGCAATTATTCTTTTCTTTTTACAGGGTGTAGAATACACAACAAGACACATGAGACTTATTCTATAAATACTTGTCCATGGATATTCTGTACTCTCTGAAAAAAGTATTACAGCATTGTTACAATTGTTCGAACGGATACTCCTTTTGCAGGATTTTGGGATACAATTTGGTGAAAAAGATCAATGGTGAAATAGCCTCTGTTTATAGTGATCAAAAACAATCAATCTAGCCTTCACAATTTTATTCACCCATTTCTTTATGGCATTCATAGTGTAAAAAATCGTCACTTGCTAAACTAGGCTTGCATTTCATAATCAACCATTCTACAATTGTATCTTTTTTTTTTCTCGCAGAAATAAGTACAGGATTGACGCTTATAGTAAGATGTACCATCCATATGGATGATACAGTTACCATAAAGAACAAGGGACTTACAGATCTTTTCAAAAAGTTGCTCGAACTTTTGTGCCGTGAAGTGGCTATGATAGTCTGTGTTCACATCTTTATCTATGTTTACTGGCAATACATCAATACTATCTTCTATCATACTTGTTCTGCGTTTACAACCATCCTTGTATACAATGAATACTGAGAATATAATCAGCATAGGCTTCCTTTCAATTTTGTTGGCAATGCCATATGAAGGAGCTCAAGTCAAGTGATAATTTGTTTAAGAATACTTCAGATTGCTCTGGATAATTGTTGCCGTTCATGTTCTGCAATCTCTCATTTGCATACAAAACATTTACAGGCGCACCGTGGAGTATGTTTTGTCTTTCTCATTTCTTATATTTCAAAGCATGAAGGTCTCTTAAAAAAAACTTGATCCGGTACTTCCATGCGATAGTCTTCTTTTCATATTTTACTACTTTGATAATAGTGTTTGAGTTATCTATTTCCTTGTTTTGAAGTTGCAGGGAGGTACAATACATCAAAAGCAATGTTATTGGCCCATTCACAGTAGCCCAAAGTGTAAGTGCAATATTTTACTCATTATTCTAAGCCGGGTCAGTGATTGTTTTTGGAGAGGTAAAAAAAAAAAGCTAAATTGTCTAATAGATGTTAGTAGTCTTATTATCATACACCGTGATTGTTGTCTATGATATCAGTCATGCTGGTAGAAATAAGGTAAGATTGTCGAGTTTACATAAATCAGGTATCTCCTAATTCTCTATTTTTTTTTAGAATCCATTCCATAAAACTAAGAAGTACCAATTACAATGGAATGTTTCTTGGTCTGTGGCGAGTGCCAACAACTCCAGAAGGGTTGTCACTGACTACACCACTATTAGATTTTTTTAAAAGTAGCAGGAAGAGCTATGCAAACGTCTGAGGGTAGTTCGCAGTTTCTTCAGCTATTTAAAGCTCCGATTGTGACTGCCACTGTTCGCTTAAAGTCCACTTTGAGCGCCAATTACGTTTTGTTTTGCTTTTCCTAAACATTCTTTTTCTCCTTTTTTCTTTCTTTCTTTCTTCTTTTCTCTATAAAGCATAACAATAAGCCACACGATGTCTGATAATGAAACAGATAAAAGCCCTATTTCAACAAAGAGGGCAAGAGAATCAAGTATGGAAGAAGATGTAGAGGAACGTGCCTCAAAAATAGATCCCAAAGATCAAGTCAAGATAATTACTCAATTACAACAAGAGCATCTATCAGAAGGACAGACATGGTACCTTATATCCAAGAATTGGTTTACACGTTGGAGGCAATACTGTTCTCGTCTGAGCAGTCCTCAACATGACGCAAGAAAAATTGGAGAGCAAACGAACCCAGGGCCGATCAACAACCAATCAATCCTGCAGGCCAACGGAAAGCTTGTGGAAGGTTTGAAGCTAAATGATACTGTATTTGCAGTGCCCGAAGAAGCTTGGAAAGACTTGACGGAGTGGTACGGATCAGTCACAGAGCCTATTGAACGTTTAGTGATAAAGGGAGCTGACGGAGAGCTTACAGTCGAACTGTATCCACCCCATTTCAAGCTCTTTGTAATCACTGATTCGACTAGTACTCAACTTACTCGGTGCCCTCAATTCACTTTGTCAGAAGTATCGACTGTAAATGATTTAGTGTCGACTATAAAGGAATCTCTTGATTTATCACAAGACGCTGAATTACAAGTATGGACATTAGAGGATGAACCGACGACACCCATCATTTCTTCAAGTGTTCTTCAAAACGCTTCCCAGATCGATACAGAGAATGGATCAGCTAGTTTGTCTCGATCCGGTCAATGTAATATAGCAGTCGCTATCAAGGGTGATGCTCGATTTCCTTCTGATGTCAAACAATCAGACACATCCTCTGTCTCTTCAGCTTCGAGTATATTCGCCAATGGATTTAATAACTTGACAACCACATCAAGCGCAAGTACACCAACGTCTGGTTCCTATTCAAAGTTTACTCGAGGTGTTTGTGGGTTACAAAACTTGGGAAACACCTGTTTTATGAACTCGGCGCTTCAATGTCTCAGCAATACGCCTGAACTGACAAAATGGTTCCTAGGTACACGAGCATACGGATATATTGATGCACGCCATAATTAATCTGATTTTTTTTTTGTGAAAAAGCTGATAATTACAAGAACGAGTTGAACAGAGACAATCCCTTAGGAATGAAGGGTCAAGTGGCAGAAGCTTACGGAGAATTAATTGAAAAACTTTGGAGTGGGCATTCTCACAGTTTTGCACCACGAGACTTCAAGTATACCATTGGCAAGTTCAATTCATCGTTTTATGGTTACCAACAGCACGATACACAAGAGCTGTTGGCCTTCTTGCTCGATGGCCTTCATGAAGATTTGAATCGAATCATAAAAAAACCTTATATAGAACTACCTGATTTTGATGGCATGAAAGATGAAGAGATTGCTAAAAAGAGTTGGGATTATCATCGTGCTAGAAATGATTCGGTCATTGTGGATCTTTTCCAGGGCCAATTCAAGAGTAAGTTGGTCTGTGCAGAATGTAAAAACGTAAGTTGAGTTGTTCCTGCTTTACAGAAAGAGTCACAACTCCTTTTTCATAGGTCTCTGTCACATTTGATCCATTCATGTATCTGTCCTTACCTTTGCCCATAAAGAAAAAGAGCAAGACAACAATAGTATATGTTCCTTATGATCCAATGAAGAGAATGCAACGTGTGGTTGTGACATTGAGCAAGGATGCAAGTATTGCTCATCTTCAAAGAGAAGTAGCACGAATGATGTCGGTTGAAGATCCATCAACTGTAAGTTAATCCACATGCTCACGACGGTTACTGACGTACTTTATCCTTAGCTTTTGGTGGTTGAACTCTTTTCACACAAGATTTACAAAGTATTTCCTCAGTATGAGCCCGTAGCTACCATTGGCAGCTCTGATACTATTTACGTTTACCAACTTCCTGGACCAGTACCGCCTGCACCCAAGAGAAAGATAAAATCTTACCGATTCGGGAAAGATGACGATGATGATAATGAAGACAGCACATCAGAAGATGATGACCAATTGATTGTTTTCCCTGTGTATTGTGCAACAGTCGACAAAAGTGAACAAGCAACATACACCTCGCCTCAACAATTCGGCGATCCTTTTGTGATTGGCATTCCTCGTAAATATTGCACAAACGTCGATTCCTTGTATCGCTTGCTATCACAACATGTAGAGCGATACACTCATTTTAAATTATTTGAAGAAGTCAATGGCGATGCTGAAATGGAAGATGAACCACCTAAATACGAAGCTGTTGTGACAAATGGCCATCAGCAAGACATGGACATTGATGAGCAACAACAACAACAGCCTATCCATACTGCTGCCGCCGTGACAGCAGCTGGTGGTAAAAAGACAGAGCCTATGTCAAATTTGTTCAACATAAAAGTATTTTCTGGCGGACATACCTATGGCAGACATACAGAAGACTTACTGCCTTGCACACATGGCTTGACGCCTTGGACGGATTTACGCGAAAGGGCAGAGGAAGAACAAAAGCAACGCGAGGAGTATGAAAGACAACAAAGTCAACCAGACTTCGATGGCAACGATACAGAAGGGTTACCAGAGACAGAGAATGATGATACTGAAATGGAAGACTCAATTGTTATGTCTAGTTCCATGCAAGACGAAGAAGAAGTGGAAAATGCTGCCGTTAACTTTTACCAAAATGATACTACAGCTACCACTTATTCCCCCATCATAAACCCTGCTACTGACAATGACACGGAATCTATTCTTTCCAATGAAAACAATGTGGGTAGCAAACCTGAATCACCTGTTCTTGATTCCTTTACAACACCACCTCAGCTTCCCAATTCTTACGACACTATGAGTCACAAGCCGACGATCCCTGTGAAGCGCAAGTTGACATGTCCACCAAGCACCATTATCCGACAAGGAGAAGGCATCGTTCTTGAATGGACCCCAAAGAGAGCACAGCAACTCTTTGGCGAATCACCATTTAGTAGCTCTAATGGCGTTTCTGGAAGTGGCTGGGAAGATATTGAGGAGCTCGGCGATCCTGAGGAAGCCATGGCCGGACCAACAGATGCCAAGAATAAGCAGCAAATTACTCTTGCAGATTGTCTTAATGAATTCACAAAGGAAGAGGAATTGGGCGAAGAAGATTTGTGGTACTGTCCTAAATGTAAAAAGCATCAAATGGCCACCAAAAAGTTTGATCTCTGGCGTATGCCTGATATTATGGTAGTTCATCTCAAACGATTCAGTCACTCACGTACTTGGAGAGATAAAATCGATGCGTTCATCGATTTCCCTGTCGAGTCATTGGATCTGACAGATCGTGTGCTAAGTATAAACAATAAGGATGCCTTGAAGGAAGAGGATAAATTGATTTATGACCTCTATGCGGTTGATAACCATTACGGCGGATTAGGTGGTGGACATTGTAAGTGTTTTTGCTTAAACCTTTTTCATTGAAGCTAACTCTTATTTGATGTAGATACTGCCTATGCACAAAATTTTGAAGACAAGAATTGGTATCACTTTGATGACTCTCATGTTTCTAAAGTGGATGTATCTGATATCAAGGTGAGTTAAAATACAATAACTCTGTCTTATGTATTAATCTTGTGTATGACAGACTTCTGCTGCTTATTTACTATTTTATAAACGAAGAAAGCCTCAGAACCAAGTGAATGAAAAATGTGTAGAGGAGATCATTCAAGAGACGAAGGAAAGGCAGCAGGCTGCTGAAAAACAAAACGAGACGGATAATATAATGTCTGATGATCAAGTCTTGTCTGCTAAAGAAGAGGATCAGGACCAAGCGTCAGAGACAAATACGATAACCAATCGTGATGAACTTAGACAGAATAATGATGATGATATTGTTACAGATTAAATAATAAAAATGTACACTGATTGTCTCTCTTTTTTATTAATGACACGTTGTATTTAAGCAGTTTGCTTCTTGGCAGCGGCAAGGGTGGAGGCAAGGGCAAAGCGACGCTACGACAAAACATAAGAGTTACATTCTCCAACACAATCAAATAAACTTACTTGGTTCTTGTACTTTAACAACTTGAAACGGTCGAAATCGGACAAGGAAGCACGAATGTTGCGTTGTTCGATCTTCTTGGCCCAAGCGGTCTTGTTCCAAGCAGCAACGACATCACTCTTTTCAATAGCCTTCTTGAGAGCACCTTGACCGATGTTACGAGGAAGGTTCTTGATGACGATGGGAGTCAAGACCATACGACGGAAGGGGAAGGCTTGGCGAGCAACACCAGTGGTAGGACCATCGATGAGGGCACGGTTGTGATCGACAATATCAATAATAACAGCCAATTTACCAGCATCAGCACCGGAGTTAATGAGAACAACACGACCCACTTCGACTTGACGCTTGAATGAACCTTGCTATAATATACAGTTAATGTCAAGTTGAAAACAAAATTTTAAAAACATGAGTGGATCAAGTTGTGAAAAAGAATGAGAATGGATAAGGTTGTATTTGATTGCCTGTTTAATGGACGTCATTGAAAATTGTAAAATGTCTAATGTCACTGCTGCTGTAGACACATGTGTTGAAATGTAAGCTGGGAAAGAATATAAATATATACACACAATATGATTGACAATCATCCATTTCTATTTCTTTTTCAAAACTGAATCCATCCACATCTTTTCATCTGCGCGATATGTACCATGGTTGATATTATCTAGATGGCCTTGATAAGAGTGAAAGAAGGGAAAGAATAGGCAGAGCGGCCTTATTTGGTTGGCTTTATGGAATGCTTAAAGATGTAGGAACGTTGTTACACCGGACATACTTGACCGGAATAAGAAATTTTGGTGTGCACATATGCAAGTCAGCATTTCTGGCCTCAGTCTCTCTTTATCTCCCCTCTCTCATTTTTTTTCTTTATGCTGTTTCTGTGTGTATTCTATTTATTGTGTGCAAGTGCATATGCATATAGGCCAGGTTAGGAATATAATGAAAATATTATAATTATAAAACAGCAGATCCTTATAAAAACACAAGTGGTTATCTGGCACGGAATGGGTGATACCTGCTGTAGTGAGGACTCTATGGGTCGAATGACTGTTCTACTTCATAAATATTTGGGAAATGATACCTTTGTGCACAGTGTTCGTTTGGCTGAGAGTGCAGATGAAGATCGCAAAGCTAGTTACTTTGGACAAATCAACCTACAAGTGGATAACGTATGTCAAGAGTTGGCAACTATACCAGAACTACAGAATGGATATAATGCTATAGGGTTTTCTCAGGCAAGTACTAAAAGAAAAAGTATAAGCAACAGATCTAATAGTCATGTGTTGCGCAGGGTGGTCTATTATTAAGGTAAATAAAGAATGAATAATAAAAGGTTCGAGATCTATTTTTAACCACAGAAAGAAGAACATTGCTACAGAGATGTAATCTACCGCGTATGCATCGATTAATTACCTTTGGTTCCCCACATGGAGGTTTGATTAAAAATTCCATTTGTTTGTTTAGAAGGTTTAATAATAGTAACAATAGGTGTATCTGACATTCCAAACTGTATGAATCAAATTGATCCTTTCTGTGGGATGATGAGGTTCCTTGTCCGTAGTGGTGCTTATTCAGAATATGCACAAAAGACTATCATCCCAACTCAGTATTATCGGGATCCACTCAGCTTATTAGGTAAATATTTGAGTAATCTAATATATAACAATGAAGTTTATAACAATGAAATAGATTATACCACAAAATGCTCATTTTTACCTTATAACAACAATGAGCTTCAACACAAGGACAGCCTTAAATATAAAGAAAATATGGTCTCTTTAGAGAAATTGATCTTGATTCGATTTGTACAAGAAGAAATAGTGAAGCCTGCACACTCAGCTGTAAGTCTATACCTGTCATAAACAATGAAAATGCAGGTCTCATATATAACCTTAGTGGTTCTGGATCCTTAATGAAAATGTTGGCCTAGTCCCTCTCGAAGATCAAGCGCTATATGTGTACGATTGGTTAGGGTTAAGGGAATTAAATGAAACAGGACGTCTAGAATTTTTAGTAGCCCCAGGGCGGCATGTAAGTCATTGATCATTAAGGAGTTAAAGGGGTGAGGCAAGTTTATATATTCTTTATTATGTATAGATGCAAATAAGCGATGAATATTTTGAACAAATAGTTAAAACTTACCTAATGGTTGAACCATTACGTATGGTCAATGAAATTCAAATTGGCTGAAAAGGTGGGCTTTTGCTGATCTATACATTTAATTTAAGCCAAATACCAAAATTATACAAATTTCCAAATTTAACTTTTGTGTACTATTTAGAAGCCTCACTCACTTTTGAATATACTCTTAACTATAAAAGGCTCTCTTTTTTTTTCTCTTTCTTTCTTTTTCCTTCTTCTTAAATAAACATGATCTACTTGTCATTCTTCTTAATTTTATTGACGTCACTCATCCATGCCTTACCTATCACTACTAATTCTATCGCATCTCCAATCACAACAACTATAACCAACACTCACTTTACACCCATCATACAAGAAGAAGAAAAGATAGATGTCAATTCATGCTCTCTGACAGTAGATTATCCTATTCAAATCGAACATTTTGCCCAACTTATTGCCACTCACTGGCAATTTGATCATTTAGATACAATCATCACCAAGACATATCGAACCATAGCAGAACAATTCCAAAAGCACATTCAAGTGTCAAGCACGTCTTCATCTGACTCTCGTCAACACACATTCACTTCACCAGATAATCTCATGGACCTCGAAATCCTTCACGCACAAATATTTGGAGCGATTCAAGCACATACGGAAGGAAATCTACCGCTTGCATGGGATCGCTTAGCGGATAAACTTGGAAGGCCTGCACTTGAAAGTTACATCCGAACCAAGGCACTCGAATACTGCAAGATAGCATCCGACTTGGTTAGCAGCACCTGTTTACAACAGAATGCAGTAAAGCTATCTTTAGAAATGGATGAATACATACGCGATAACTTACGCGAAATATATACAATCTTGGATAATGAGACATTACCAGTTTTATTAGAAAAGACCAGCAGAGATTTGATGAAGCTTCTAGAGTATTTCAATCGTACGTTTCTTTCCAGGGATAATCAGCGACTTGTCTTGGATGTGATGCCTTGGAGTGAACGTCCTTTATCCTTAACGTCACAACTCATGCCGTCATTTTCAATGTATCATCATGACGATAACCATATAACTGACTTCTTTATAGACTACGCTTGTCTATCAAAAGCCTAAAGAAAAATATATATGCACATACATAGTATATACCAATGAAAAAATGTATTATACCCTTTTCTATCTTTTGCTTTTGTTATTTAATAAAAATATCTTGCTTCTTTTTTTTTCCCGTTAAGGTTCACTTTCTGCAATGCACCCCTCACCTTCTCTCTCTTTCTTTCTTTTTTTTTTTTTTTGAACTTTTATTTATTTCTCCTTTCAATCTTGTAAAAATAATAACCTAAATTGTGCACCTCATTTTACCACTAGGCAACAATGTGTTACACTACATCTAGCCTCTTTTTGAAGAACCCATCTTATAGTCACTTTAACAAAAGAAAAAGTGAAAAGAAGCGCTATACACAGAGAGTAACTGAGTGCATGAAAAGTGACGATTGCGACAGGAGTCAAGGAACCCACGAAAAAAGACAAGGTATCGCAAAGGGAGATAAAAGGAGACCAAACAAAACTTTACAACTGTCACTGGTGGCTGTCTATGAAGTCGTTTTCGCTTTTTATAGAAATATCGATTTGTTCTTTTATATGCATACATGTATAAATAACCGTGTAAACTGCAAGATTATGTAAAAGATAAAAAACAATAAGTATATCATTACATCTCTCTGAGTGAAGTAAGCCCTGTTTCTGTGTCTGGTTCCGAAATTTAAAGCAAAACGATAACGAGATTTTCCCTTCCGTCTCGTCATCTGTTAAAGTCACAACTTGTAAAAGAAAGTTACAATAAAAGGGATCATCTAGAGCCACCCGAAAAGGGGATGTGCAATACAAATCTCAAGGATGTCCTGTGTTGCAGATGACAGTGCATATCTTCTTTTTTTTTCAAAATTACCCTCTCAAGCATTCTATTCTGCATAATAAGCTTAGCAGTTTAGAATTCGGTTGATTATTATCGTTATGGTGATATATGCCAAGTAAAGAGTGAGCATCTTGTAGCACTATGCTAGAACAGACTGACTTGTAAACAAACAAAATTGAGATAAAAATACCAGTCAATGATATGCCTTAAAAATAGCATGCTCTATTGTTTATGAACTTGATTGTTTTCATGATATTCCTTTTACATCATGTGAAACTAGTATTTGTGTGCCTAATGGAGGCTGTTTATCCTCAAGCACACGCGATTCAGTTATAGAATGTCATCTCTATTTAGGCGATTTTTTATCGGATAAAATAACTGGTTTTAAAGAAGAGGAGTCTGTCAAATGCTAATGCATTGTTGTACACGGCACATTATAATAGCGCATATATTAAAAAGGGATATTGTCAGTAAAGAAGGCGTTATTTATTAGAAGGCACTTTAAATACAGCTTTCTTTTTTTCTACAAACATGTCGTCTTTCTTATGTTTGCTACCAAAAAAGAAACTAGACAGTCTCTTTTTACTGCTAGTTGCCTTGGGTATAATCTCTATAGATTGGGCATCATATTCTTCTTCTGAGGATGACAGGTCGCTTATTAACGGCGGTGTTGCATTTTCCATTACTGTTTGACCATAACTATCTTTTATACCATGTAAAGTGCCTTCCATCGCATTCATCATTTCCTTTTGACATCGTGTTAGCCTCGTTTTTATAAAGTTTAAAAGAAGACTTACATTGATTCGTTCAACTAATTCATCTGACTGCTTTCTGCTTTTCATCACGGATGCAGTGGCTGTTTGGTTGGCCACTTCTGCTGTATTACATAATTGACTCGTGTTACTAACGAACGGCGCCAGGGGTGGAATAGGCAACTGTTGTTCTTCTTTTGTGGGGTTATTTTGTAACTGCTGTTTCAGTTGTTTGTTTTCATTTTCTAGCTTGAGCAACAAGTCTAAATTCTCATTTGTTTGGTCAACTTGAGCTTTGGTAAGAGCTTCTATCTCTGCTTGATGTCGCTTCATCAAGAACCGTTCTCGCTCTTCAAGCTGTTGCTTTGCTTCGTTATAAGCAGCTTCATATTCTATTGCTTTTTTTTTCCATTCCATTACAATTATTTTCAGGTTATTGATGGTAGACTATAAAGGCTCTCAGTTATCTACATCGTGTCATCCCAAATCGATGTGTTACCTCTTTTTGCTCTAAGCATTTTTGTAAACTCAATATGTCATTTTCTGTGTCATAGTTTAGATCAATGATTGATTTTCTATTTGAAGGTGTAGGTGGCAATGGTCTCTTTGTACTGTTTGCCATGGTAATAAATAATGAATAATGAAAAAGACAAAATGAAATGCGACACTTTATATACAATTGTTATTGTTGTTGTTATGGTTACTATTTATGGATATTCGTTCCTCTCGTTTGAACTTCTGTACACTCATTGTATTGCTTTACGACACATCAAAAGCTTATTCAACATAAATTGCTTACACAAAAGCTTACAAAAAGTCCGCCTATGTCTTCATTTCTTTCCTTTCCTTACTGTTGTATATAATCTTACAAGTCTTTGTCTCCTTTTCTTTACTCATATGATCTGGCATCATGCTTCGCCATTGTTTACATAAATGACTGGGTCACCAAATTAGGGAGCCACTCTATAAACATTAAATGTAACACAAATGCATCAACCTGTCATCATAAGTCCTTTTTTTTTTGAATTATTTATTATTTTTAAAATGATTACATCTATGCAATAAAAAAAAAAGGGGAGAGAGAGAAACTGAACTTATTCTCTAGAGATATCACGTCCCCAGAAAGTCTTTTTAGTCCAATCGGTAATGACCAACCATCGGTTACGTGCAGAAAAGATGTTGGAGAGATAAGCGGAACGCCAAAAAGCGAATGTGGCAACACCACCTGAGGCCAAGTTACCAGGTCCCAAAGGAAGATCAGCAATAGCCTTATCTGATCCAATGTAACAGAGAGAACCTTGATGGGTGTAGTGGAAAGGTTTGATATCTTGAGCCTTTTGTAACTTGCGTAATTTCTTGGCCTTTTCTTCTTCTGTCGTTGCTTCCTCAAGCTCGGCCTCATACTGCTCTGTGGCATGTAATTGAGCAAAGACACGGGCAAGATACTTTCCTTGTTGAGAGGCGACTTGAGCAGTAGGTGCGTATTTAGTGGCGGTACAGTCACCGAGTGCATAAATATCCTTGGCGCCTGCCATTCGAAGCCAGTCGTCGACAACCAAACCACGACGAACGTTTTGAGCTTCGGGGTACTTGGCCATTAGATCCCTGACCAGCGGACGAGAGGTATTACCGGTAGCCCAGACGAGAAGGCCGTAGGGAATTGTGTCCATATTACCATCAGGTCGTTGGACGACAATTTCTTTTTCCTTGACTTCTTTGACCATTGTCTTGGTGTGAATTTCAATGTTTTGTTCCTTAAACGTTGATTCGGTATAATCAATCAATTGCTTTGAGAAGGCAGGAAGGACGTTTGGCATGGCTTCGACAAGCGTGATCTTGATCTTGCCAACAAGTTCTATCATGAAATTAGAATCCATGTGCTTGAAACGCACTCCTCTACTTCTTACCTGGGTACCAAGCTGTCAGATCATCTACCAAGAAATCATGTAATTCGGCAGCGTATTCAATACCGGTAGGACCACCACCAACGACAACCATGTGCAGCAAACGTTCTATTTCCTCAGGAGATTGACCAGGGAAAGCAGCGGTTTCAATACAATCCATGAGCTTGCTACGGATCTTTTGAGCGTCCCAGACTTCCTTCAGGAAGCAACCATACTCCTCGACACCCTTGATACCGAATGTTTGACTTTGAGCACCAACACCAATAACAAGGTAGTCATAGCCAATGGTGCTGACAGAACTCTCACCCTTTATTTCGGAATTATCTATTTTCCTATTTTAGTAAACAGCCCTGCGTGTCCGTGTGAGGCAATGATGATGACAAGCTTACCAACAATCGTAATTTCCTTCTTTTCTGCGTTGATGTCAGTACATTCAGCTTCATAGACCTTGACCTCGTTAGGCTTATGGCGAGTAATGAATCGAATAGGTTCGACCAGAGAACGGAAGTCAAGTGTACCAACTGTACAGCTGGGCAAGAGAGGAGTAAATAAGAAGTAGTTACGTGGTGATACAACGATCACATTATAAAGGTCAGTGTCGATAGCTTTCAAGAAGGATGTAGATCCCCATCCACTGCCGAGAACAACGATAGTCTTTTTGCTGGGGTCATGGGGAACAGGGTTCATGGTAGGATGAAGATGTACGTACATGCCTATACATCATCGTTCAACGTTTAAGTTTACAGCATATACACGTATATTCACTTACTATAGAATGTATAACCAACAAAGCCGACTGCACCCACCTTGGCTGTAGTTTTGAATGCCTTCCATTTAGAATACTTTGCTTTGGGTTGACTTGATGACACAGTAGAATTGAATCTTTGAAAGTTATGTCGCACAATAGGTGCTTGTCGATAAGCCGCTTTTTTGAAAGATACAATTTAGCATGTGTAAGCGCGTGTCAATCCCCTTCAAGGTTCTCCATGTCTTACCTCTGAATGCTCTTGTAGCAGATTGCATCTTTTATATAAATGATAAAGTCTAGAATTCCAAAAGAAAAAGATATTTTATAAAAAATGTCAATTCTTTAAAATTAAAAAAAAAAAGAAGAGAAAAAAGAGGTAAAACACGGGAAAAAAATTTAACAAAAAAAGTTATCAGATAGAGAAAGTAACACATATGTCCTTTTAGGGACTTGCTTTTTTTCCGAGAAATGGATCTGCCAGCCTATAAGTTCAAACGTGACTATGTCTTATTTCTACATGTGAAATCAGACATTTACTTTACATTTATCCCTAAAAAGACCAAAGGAGTCAAAGATAATATCGTAGTCAGGTTGTTTAAAAAAGTTATGTTTAATAAGAAAGTGAATTAATCTGATAATTTAAGTATGTTACAAACAATAGTTACATATTCTTCTTCTTGAGCCTTCATTTATACAGATTGGATATGTCTCGATAAAATAAGGCTTATCATCTAGCTTTGTGGTAGCATTTAATGCGCAAGTGTTTGACGCGTATAATTCAATTTTTATTAATCGAGTGTAGCTGCAACCATGATATTCAAAGCCACTCTATATAAATGGAAAGTGGGTACTCACAGTTTAGCACTATGAAGAAAATCAGGGTTGCCTTTTGTGAGTTCAGTAGGTCGTGCCATTTGGATTCTATTAGTCATGCCTTTACCAAATGTGTCATTTTGTATACAGTCAGGCTGGCGGATATTGGTGATTACAAAAAAAGTAGTAGTAACGTTGCCGAAAAGACCACAAAGGATGTTGTAGCTACTCAATCTTGGTATAGAAAGTTTTTCTAGCTCCCACTCAAGCCATCACGGTTGGTTCGTTTCTTTTCACGAAGAAGAAGAGATACAAAGAAATGTTATTTATTCTAACTTTATGTTGTCAATTTGACCAACAAAGAACTAAGATCATTCAAGCGTAATTATGATAAAATCGTATTTGCACTATTTAGCCTATTTTCTAGTGCATGTAAGAATCTATACATCGTTTCTGGGTCGTAAGCTTTTGAATTTAATCCATGTTTATAGCACCAATTGGGCCAAACCCTCCATCCATAATCATATGCTTTATGTGTCTTTTTCTTTGTCGACTGCATCAAAAATGTATATCTTCAATTGTTAATCCTTCTGTCATCCTCTTTTGAAAGATAACATCCATGCGATTAAGGAAGATTGACGATTGAGTTTCATTTTTATTAGTGTCCTCAGTTATCGCATCCTCATGAGCAAGCTCCATCAATACTGGGCTAGTCACAACGGTACGATCAGCGCTGTTTGCTTGACTCTGTCTTCTTTTAGTTTTCTCAAAACTTTTTGGATTAATTTACATAGTTGGTTGAAGTAAAGTACCTTTTTTTGGCCACTTTTGGTGAAATGCGTCAATTGCTTGTGCATTGGGATCTGGAAGTTGACTCCGGTACACAGGTAGCTTCTTGTTCTATATCGCTGCAAACGCATCTTTTTTGAACTTGCTGAAGCCCTATTACTTTCTTAGATGGTTAAACCGTTTCCATGGCAACGCCCGCTCGTACAGAGGCATCTTCTTTCGGTTGAGACGATCTTCCATTGTATTCTGAATCCCTGGAATGTGGTAACAGACCAATTTCACGTTGTGTTTGCCGTATGCTGCTTGAATTTGTATCGCCAATTCTTAAAGAATCTTTGATGATGTTTCCTCCTGCCTTGTTCACATATTTCAATGCAGTTGTATTGTCCGAGTATACCTGTATGATCGAGTTCTTCTACTGTGGTAGATGAGCTTGTAGTGCAAACAAGATGGCTTTTGACTCGCGAGCATTTGTATTGTCTTCTTTTTCTTTAGCGGACCAGATCCCTGCTGTTTGGACTGAAGCTGAACTTAATAGGTAACTTATGCGCATAAACCGCCATATGTGGCTGATGTAAATAAATAATGAAAAATACAAATAGAGTTTAGATAATATGAAAAGAGATAAAACACACGCGTCTTACTGGGAGAGGGGGTTTTGATGTTGCTGTACCACTTCCACTTTTGCTTGCTATCATCGAAACAGTACAAATAAACTAGATGGCTAGTCCTACTATGATAGATATTAACACATTAGTCATTCAGTGTAATACAAGAAAATGTTGTAAAGGTTAAAGAGATTCGAGCATTTGCTTCTTATTTGTTCTTGATTAGTATTATGGAACTATAGTTTCAACTAAAGAAACAACAGTATTGGTCTTTTTGTTCTTGAGGACGTTTAGACAGGAGAAGCTCTTTCATAGCTTCAGCCATTGTTTTGCCTTTCAATCAATCAAAACAAAATCTCCGAATCATTAACGATAGTATCAGCTCTATGGGGAAAGTTGAAAACGGGGTTTTTACCAATCGACGTTTTTTACAGGTAAGCACCATGTCTCACGTTGAAGTGGAGGCAAATAAGGCTGGGTTAAGAAAGATACATAAACAGATGTGTCTGTTATTAGAATGAAGGCGATTAACCGCAAACTTCGTCAGTGATTTAGAAAAAGTTCTTTATATTCTGATAGTATGAATAATAGGCAGTGCTATATATAATTGACTGTGATATAGTTATATTTTATTACTTTATACAATGTGAAAATGCTGCAACAGGGAAAAAAAAATGCATATAATATATAAATGAAGAAAAAAGAACTAAAAGAGCTTAATCGCTCTTCTTGTAGAAATCAGCAATCTTGGAGTTATATTCCAAGGATACATCGTAGGTATGAGCTGTGGCATTATTAGCATCTGATTCTGACATAACTTGCATACCATTCTTGAGCACGCCACATCGTAGAGAAGTAAGCAAGTTACGGGCGCCATTGGAGTGGTTATAGATGCCACCATTAAAAGCAGTTGTCATGTCTTTACCAATAGCCGTTGAAAGATACTTGACACCACCAGGATGTTCTTTCATGAATTTACCAACGTCATATAAGACACCTTCGATCAAGATCCACTTCTTGTTTTCGTTCAGTACCAGTGATTGGAATTCATCCCAGGTGAATACGGGTAAATCCTTGAGTGGGGTGCCGTAGTTGAGTTTGGCCTTTTCAGCGCGCAGTTTCTTTTCTTGCATGAAGATACGGCCTTTGTTAACTTCATTGGAAGGGAATTCTTTGAGTTCATAAGCGAGACCGAACCAAGAGAGAACGATGATCAACCACTTAGTAGGATCATATTGATCCCACTTGATGGCATTACGGTAATCTTGAGGGAATTGGTGATGGAAGTTGTGGTATCCTTCTCCAAGGGTGGCTATGGCCGTAATCCAGTGATCACGAGGGCTGTTGTGATCATCAAATGTGGCCTCACCCAAGTAATGAGCTAAACTGTTGACACAGAAAGTAGCATGGTGAACAAAGCAGAGACGGAAGACTGCAGCATAAAAGAATCCACCCTAATGAATCATATTGATGAGTTTATAATTGTTAAAAGCGGTATTTGAAGCTTACTCTAAAATCGCCCCAGCCAAGACCAGCCACTAAAGTAGGAAAGATGAACCCCATTCCTAGGGCAAAATAAGGATAAAGCTTGTGTTGGAAGGCAACGACAGGATCAGCCTTGAGATCAGCAACATCAGCATAACCAATGCGGTTCTTGGGTCTTTGTACAAGCATCCAGCCGAAGTGAGAAAAGAAGAAGCCACGATGAGCGCTATAAGGGTCCTTGTCTGTATCGGTCCATCTGTGATGAGCACGGTGGCCACGAGACCACCAGTAGATAGAACCTTCAACAGCGCCAGCGCCAGCAAAACAAAAGAACCAACGAAGTAAGAGAGTACCACGATAAGCGCGATGTGCCCACATACGATGATAGCCAGCAGTAATGCCAAGTCCAGTAATAAAGTAATATATAATGGCCCAGATCAAGGTTTGTCTTTTCAATTCGGTACTAAAGACACCATAGAGAGCAATTAAGGGAGTAGAGAGCAGTAATATTGACTGTGGCCAATTGACAAACTTGTACCAATTCTTCGCAGTGACAGGTTGATCGAACAATGGGGGCATCTGTGTCTTTGGAAGAGGAGGCTTCATTGCCTCGGTTTTTGTGCAATCCATTGTAGTAAGGACCTCAGTGGCTGTCATCTTTCCCTTTGAAAAGATAAGATAATACTAGAGAAAGAGGAAAGTCGAATGATTTTCGTTAACTCCTTAAAGCTTTTATATCTGAACAAAAAAAAAATCTTTGTTGGGTGAGTGGGGCCAATGTTGGGGTGACACCATCCAATAGGAGCTTTCGGTGCCTCTCTCTTTATGTCCCTAATTTTACAAAGATAACTGGATCGGGATTGAGTCTCCTTTTCTTTTTTTTTTAACTAAACGCTGAGCAAATGAGATAAAGCAGAAAACACCTTTATAAAGTTTGAGCAATGACTTGGTCTCTATGGTAACAAGTTGAAATACATTTCATGCCTAAATGAAAATGTATTTCCCTTTTTTCTTTATTGGGAGTAGAGGGGAATGGTTGATCAACAACTGTGCGCGTATGTCATTGATAGTGGTAAAGGCGACACAAAAGATGGGGGAATGACTTGTCCTTACTTTAGATATATGCGTAGCATATGATAATGCTGACAGTATCTATGAAGGAGCGTGATCATGGGCTTTCCTGTTTTATAAGTGCATTTAGTCATCGTGTTGGTGTTTGAACGCCGTTTAATAGAAAGGTGTTATCTTATCTAAAATGTCCTTTCTGTATCAAACATAAAGAGTTGTCTATTCTATAGCAAGCTTATTTACAACACAATCGCAGAACAAGCAGTGCAGTAATGAAGACATGGAGGCTCTTTTAATATCAGGAAATAGCTGCCTATAGCGGATGAAGTCGATAATTGCGCTAATACTAATACTCGCTCTCTCGCTCATCATATCAAGCACATGCTTTAATGTATAGAATACGTACAATTGATCGATATACGTAATGCTTATCTCTTTTAAAAACTTTATATATTTCCTTAAAAAGAAATAAAACTGCATACATAAGCTGTAGGGATTGTAGTTCCATTGTGCAACTTACAACAGCAACTCCCTTTTTCGGTAGTCAAACAATAGATGGCTTGATTCTCTTTTTTTTTTGCTGCTTGTTTGTTTTTAGTGTTTACGGATATGAACACTTTGAACCAATTGTTTAGCATTTATTACAGTCTTTGGGGTTGTGCTCATTCAAAAGTTGTAATGTTGTGGCTGCATAACGAACTGTAACCCCATAATCCCATAGCTACTGCTGTTGGCAGGGTTTTCGATATCGATTCCTTCAGGCATAGTATTGCTTGTTTCCTCTTTTTATTATGATCGACATAAGGTTGATATTAAGTATGCTCTTATTAAGACTAATTTAAATGCATGAATTAAAGGTACATGACAAAGAGAATACTTATAAGGTAAATGGATTCGCAAGGAATCATGTTGAGCCTGTTAAACTTGAACTTTGCTATTGAATCATATCATTTTCATCATATTATCATGCTTCTAAGCCAAAGTTTTCAATTAAAAGCTTGTGCAGTGCGCCTAAAATTACTTCGATTCAAGCTACGATTGGATGACGTGAAGTATTAAAGCTCCGGTAACCCCCTGGTGCTTAATGGTTGAAAAGAATTTTTTGGCTGCTTCTTTTTTTTTACTGTTACCAAAAAGACACCAAAAGATGAACGCCATTTTCCGTCGCGCCTACTCCACCAAGACCCTCATTCCTCCTAATGTAGCTGCTGCTACTAAGGTTTCTGGTGCTTCCAAGGATGCCTCCATCACTCGTTTGGTCAGCTTCTACAAGGTTAGAGCATTTAATTTTAATTAAAAACATTGCCTAATGTCATGATAGACCTTACCTAAGGGTACTGTTGAAGCTCCTAAGCCCTCTGGTCCTTGGGGACGCTACAAGGCTCGTTACATTGACGGTGACAACGCTTCTATTACTCCTTTACTTCACCTTGTCTTTGGTGTTTTCGTTATTGGTTACACTATTGATTACCACTTCCACTTGAGTAAGACACTACACATACACATATACACACATATACTCATTCATTATATAGAGCACCACAAGAACGTTGAACACCATTAAATGATTAGATACAGGAAAGTGCAGCCGTTTGGAATATAAATATACATCATCATCAGCAACAGAAATGTGATGGATTTGTTAATAAAGCAACTTTTTTTTTGCACACTATTTTATATTACAAAGAGATGAAGACATAGGATTATATTACAAGGGGTTTCATTAGCAACTATCACTGTCGTCAGATTCTATTGTGATGCTTTCATCTTCTGCCTCTGGAAACATTGCAGCTCCGTATTCGCGACTTTCTGTCATGACCTTTTCTGCAGTTTCTGTCAAATTGGGAGGAATAGGAGGGGCATGAAAGATACTAGTGTAACCCCGTCTGGATTTGTTCAATAGGTCTTGTCGAATGAGCCGAAGACCTGCTTCAGGCATGAGTACTTGCTGAATGTATTCGATTGGCAGTTGAGGTTGTGTCAATTCCTTGGTGAGAATGCCGGACTGAAGGTATAGTTTGGATAGCACCTCGGTGATCACAGCAGATCCTCTAGGCCCATAATAACCAGGCACGCAGTTTTCAAGTCGGACGAGCACATTTACGGCGCTTCTTGCTTTACTTTGACCATATTCAGAGTATGCGTCCAAGGCGATATCCTTAAATTTACTTTTTACCTTGCCATCTATCACATCGTCTAATTGAGATTTGAATCCCAGGATACGTTTCTCTATTCCCTTAAAATCTATTGATTCTGGATAGCCTCTTTCATTGCCTTGTTTCTTGACAACAAGTTCGATATGATGTAATTTGCAGAACTCATGCTTATCAGTTGTTGACACACGGCGTTGCTCTACAACCCAGTCAGCCGTTCCAAACGAGGACTGTGCGTTTTCTCGTTTCAGTCGAGCGAGCTGCTCCTGCTCGTGTGCTCTATCCTTAGTTTCCTTTTGCTCTAGATACTTTCTCAGTGAATTCGTCATTGGTTCGAGTATATCTCCACAATAAGGACAGGTTTCTTTGCCAATGTCATCGTTAGCTTCGTCTGTTGATCGAAATACAGTGTCAATCAATAGTTCGGCACGAGCATTAGTGTCATGCCCAGAAGGTTCAAACAGGCGTCTCTTCTTGACTGGTTTTATAAATGCTGGCTTCTCTTGTTTTTCTTTTGGTTTTTGGAATTTACTTGCTTGAAAGTCGCCCCAGTCATCATCATTGGAATTTACTGTAAATGGCATCGGTGCTTTTCTTTTATATTGACTGACAGCGTTAGGGCCAGATTGCCGTCTACCAGCAAAAGGATTTGATTGTTGTTGTGTTCGATCTTGAAAAAGTTGGTCATTTGTTGATTTGGATTTGCTTTTTGATAGATTTAACACATTCGAACTCGATCGTTTAAACATGACAACAGCAATAGCAATAAAGCGGAAGAACAAAAAAAAACAGGCAGTTTGATATGGCAATAAATATTCGAACCCTGCTGTCAAGTACACACTGTTTTTGAACAGTAAAGCTGTTGTCCTGCCGAGAGCTTATGACTTATATTGGTGAGAATCTAAGTCTTTCTGAACGAATTTGTCTTTGGAAATTATGAATTATGAAAATGCACAAGAGACACAAGAGCTATATCAAACAAGCACTATGGTTCAAAACGCAAGGCACAAGATCTTTTTTCGGCTTTTGATACCATCGATGAGCTTGCAAGTGTATATGGATGGCTTATGTCAATGTTTGGACATTCCAATGACATTGGAATGAGTAAACGAGCTTGCAAAGATGCTAAAACACTTCAGACACCTGGTGTGCCAATATCTGAGGAACATAACTGTTGAGAGCTTGCGTAACGATTGAAGACGAATGATGGCTATAATTTAATGGCATTTGATTGATTTTTGTAAACGCTACCTTGAGCAAGAGAACAAAAAGTCATCATTCTCCATTTCCATTAGTACGCCTCGTTCGAGTTCTCTTATCGTAAAGCTGTTTTTTTTTTCTTTGTTCATAAAAGAAAGTCATACCACCATGAATAGACGAATAGTTATCATTGAAAAAGGCATCTAAAGGTTGTTGCAAAACAGAAGAAGGCGCTTTCAGTTATGGAGGGTGAATGTGTTATAGATTTTGTTCCTGGCTGTCTCCGTTCTGTTGCCCATGGATGTCTATCCGATAACCAATACATAACACAATTGACGTCAATCTCGTTCAGTACAAAGAAGCGCCTGAGGGTTATAAACCCAAGCATTTAGTACCAATAAAGTGTTACTTGTTGAAGTCAAACACGGTGCATCTGAAAAGAAAATTCCTTCAAATAAGCCAGTCTTCGACGTATCTACTGTCTCTTACAAGTCAGTTTCTGATACCACCAAGCTATCTGAGAGTAAGATAGAGAGTGTGAAAATTGAAGAAGGTGAAATTATCAGTCCATATTCAGCTCGTCAAACAATGAACAAGCTTTTACAAAAGAAGATGACAAGCTCTCAAGTTTTGGGCGTAATGAAGTATACATCGACGAATCTGGCTCTCACTCGCTGAAAAAAGACGCTACTATCAATTCCAAGTGTGATGTAGCTACAATAATAAAGAATAAATACAAATGGCGCTAATGAGTTTCTACATAACATCAAGACGAGAACTCGTTATTATTGTATGAATTAATCATGATCAACGAGAATTGAGTATGGCGTGCTATATAAGAATAACATGTTTTTGTGGTCGGTCTCTTTGCATTCTTCTTTCTTAAAGTATAGATTTAAAGTAATCTCATACGGTTAGGCATTTTCGAGTAAATACAATATCAAGCAAAGTAAGAAGCTACTGTAAACACTGGAGCAATACATGATGTTCACAGTTATGTAAGTATTTAGACGACCTTTATTACCTTTGTCCATACTGACTTTTTCTAACTTACATACATCAACCTGGTGAACGCCTACAAGAGCGGAGTGACAAAGAAAAGAACAAGATCATATGTGCCTTATATCTTCTCCATGCCATCTGTAACTATATCAGTAATTATTACAAAGAGAAGCAAGGCACAGATGAGACGTCGTTTCAATCGGTCAAGGTCCGGGAATACTAACTTCCATTTGCTGGTATTGCTTCTGGCTAAACTGAAATCCAGGAGCAATGTCTCTTTTATGGTCTTTGTCTCCGCACCGTGTTTATGATGCGCTTCTGCATCTTCAACAAGAAGCTGGAATTTATGGTGCTCCGGCAAGACACTTGAAAGCTCCTTCAGTAAGCGACGATCTCAAGTTAAAATGCCCTATAACTTTCTAGAGGAGCACTATGGGGCTATGGTAGCCAGCGCTCCCTCTAAGGAATAGTTAAAGTATAAAATGTCGACCACTGAGAGTCAAGCAGATATGTGTCGATGGCAAATTGCTCAGCGGAATCACTGTGAAAGTCAAAATTCAATCAAAGCTCCTGTTTGAGCTCTGCTAAATGAATCCTCGTTGAATTCGTGTCGTCAAAGCTCGATATTAAGAATTATCGACCACACAGACGTATACCTGTATATATTTTCTTTTTTTTTTCTTGTACACAGTAAACACTTCACCCCCCACCCATACTTCTTTTTCTGATTGTAAGTCTTTGTATTAGTTAAAAGCATGTGTTGCTTCGAATTTAATGCTTTTTTTTTCTTTCTTTTAATAAAATGCATTGAAGTAAAATATAAGCAATGGCTCTTTGTTATGGCGTGCATAGTTTTGTTGCTTAATGATATTGCACTTTTTCTTTTTATTTGCGTATAGAAATAGAAAAATTACCACTTTCTCTTTACCTTTATACAGACAAGCACTATTAGTAATCCTACATGCACATGTGGTTTAATAACTTACAGCTAGTTGAACACATTGCTTAAATGCTTGAAATTCCTTTTGACACATGTCTTTGGTGACACCTTGATAATTAGCAGCGATGCATTTTCCGTAAATTGAAGCCTGTGCTGAACAAGAAGCAACACCATTAGCTAGTAAACGAACACCAGTGGATTTGTTCATTGTTTTGCAATTTAGAACAAAAGAGAGCAAGAAATGTCAAAAGGGTTTTACATAAAAATAGGTGTTTACTAAAAGTCACAGTACATTCAACATGTATTTATATATCTAATTTTCTCTTTTGTAGGATTCAATATTCTTCCGCTTCCTCACCACGCCCATTGCATACGTCAAGACTCTCTGTCTGTCACTCGGAAGAACTTCAATCATTCATGATCTGTACTATCTACAACTGATTACCCTACACTGCAAAAGGGTGACACTGCTGATAACACGGCTGCAGGAACCACTTATTGGAAGTATCTCAGATTTCTGGCTCTATTTCGTTCATTATAGCCTCTGCTTCCTTTTTCTCTTCTCTCTCTCTCTCTTAGTGTAGTTCTTCTGCAAACTCATCTATACAAAAAGTCACTCCCAACAAAAATCTTAAACCCGATCAATCCCAAGATATTGATTCTCCCATCATATTTGCTTTGCAGCTAGTCACTTGTGACAAAATATTTCATTAGTCATTAAAGGATAGCTTCGTTTCTAACAGATAGTGAGAAGCATGAGAACTCACAGAGCTAAAGAAACACTGATCTAAACAAAAGCTAAATTGATAGGGCTACATAATAAAGCTTGAAATGTACACCAAAGAATTACAATGAAAAAGGCACTTTTCTTCTTGAGTAAATGCTGTGCACTTGATAATGCGCTGAATTAATATGAAAGTAGTCATATTAAAGACTAAAGAACAAAAAGTCAAGTATGGGAGTAACAAAATGAAGTTTTTATTTAAACAATAGTTTGGTTTCCAAAGAGAGAGAGCTTTGAATAAGCGGAGATCTTTGTTTTGATAGTCAAGTTTAGAGAGCAAGTAGAGGCTTTTTGTTTTGATAGTCAAAAAGAGATATTTCTTCTTCTGTTTTTCTTTCCATAAGTCCAGAGGGCCACATTATCGCTAGCTTTCAAACCCAAGATGACTAGAACCATAGACTGCATGCCAGAAGACTACAAGGTGTAAACCCTCCATGAAAAAAAAGTACTCAAGTCTCAAATCTCAAATTAAAAGTCGATCTCAAAACCATACCACGGTAAATTCAACGAAAGAGGCGCTTCAACGTACAAAGAGTGCACTTCTAAGTACCTAGGACGAAGCGTTTCGAAAGGGGTGATGACTGTGGAGACATCGGAATATTGAACCTTTGGAGCATCGCAACCGCCGAGTTCAGCAGTATAGAGGAGGGAGGGTTTACGGGCCATTCATCAGCTGTAGAGGCAGAGCCATAACAATAGGAGCATCTAGGAGTGATCCAGCGTAGAGAAGCAGCGACCTGTAGTAGATCTTGATAGAGTTTGGCAGATAGTGGCAAAGTAGATTGGATATGTTGTTACTCCAGAGCGGTATTCATTAGCAGCAGGCATTGATAGACATGAGCAAAATTCTTTAGGGGATTTCCGACGTTGATAAGAATGGGACAGGCATTCACTAGCATTTTCAGGCACTGATGGTTATTTGTAGGCATTGATAAGCATTTGATAAGCATTTGAGTATTTGTTTGATTATTTGATTATTTGATTATTTGAGTGTTTGAATGTTTGAATGTTTGAATGTTTGAATGTTTGAATGTTTGAATGTTTGAATGTTTGAGTGCATTGATAAGCAGTAGCAAGTATTTTTTTGAGCATTAGCGAGTAGCAAAAGCTTCTTTAAGAAGAGACCATCATTATAGAATAATATGCATCAGGAACCATGAAATAGAGCCAGCAAAAGTGTATTTTCTAAGCGATGGCATTAGCTATATGTACTTTGAGATCACCTAGACGCTGTTATACCTTTTCAACATATGGAATAATAGAATAATAAAAGCATAGGAGAATTTTTAAAAGATATAAAGAATGAAGAAAAAAAGGGAAAAAAAATGATGGCTTCTTTTATAGTTTTTTTGTTTACGTGAATCATGTTATTTAGGCTGAAAATAAATGACTCAATCATCCTTTCTCCAATAATGCATGAATATATAAATAATTCTCTTTCTATCCTATCCATAGTAGAACATATCCGAGCATCCGAACGCCTCCTTCCCTTTTTTTGCATATTTTTTCACGGCCCCTTCCTTTTCTTTTGTATGGCCGCTTGTTTACATAAAGTTGACCTCACGCACTTACACACACACACACACATGTAATTTTTTAATTATGATTGCTTCACATTTCTCATTTCCAATACGCATTTTTCTATTTTTCTGGCCATTTTCTTTAAAAATGAATAATAAAAAAAAGCAAGGCAAGAATTAAGTGTACAAGGAAAAAGGTTGAGAGGAAGACGACAGCTGATAGTAAACAAAAAAAAAATAAGGCTTTTCTCAAAGAGCACTAGACTGCCAATTCTGTGGAACATACGCAATTGATTCCATTATACTTGTTATTTGTCAAATCAAAAGAAGTCAACAATGATTAATTTATTTGGTTAGCCATTATGGTTTTTTGCTAGAAAGAGCCAAAATCAAATCACCCTAACCTTCATGTATCAAAATCTGTTTATCAAGCATGAAACATAGATGATTGAGTTGCTGACTTAGGAAAACATAAGAGTGTATAATGTTTTTATTTTTATTTTTAGTGCACATGAAAAAAAGATAAAAGGTAAAAGGTAAAATGTTTATCCTCGAATCCTTGCTGTTATATCCTTTTCCTCTTCTCTGCTTGTGAAATGTAGATCAACATTAGCGACGACTGTTATTGTGATAGATTTAACTACTATACGTTCATTTTTATATTAAAGCAATGGACCTTCCACGTCTGCATAAACTATTTCAAATGGCGCTCGAAACAGGTTGAGTTGCTAAGGTACGCAACATACTTTATATAGTCCCTTATTGTCATGGATACTCATGCATCATGAATGAGAGGTATTATCGTGTATATGATTTACTAGGCGATTAGGAAGAGAACTATAGCCATGAAAAAGAATATGAATACATTAATGCATGAAATGGATAACAATTAGCCTTGTATGGAGATAAAACAGTAGAAGAATAACTCAATAAGCCTTAGAGGGGAGCCAAAATGATGGAAGAGCAGTTCATCACTGTAGTAACAAATGATGTCATTTCGTTGATCAAGTGTAGCGGCTGTAAGCTGGACATGATATATTATAAATTATGTAGTAAAGCAAAGACAGCACACTTATCCGAACAAGGTTTATATATGATATACGATTGATTTACGCAAGAAGGAATGACATAATCTTCATATACTGAAGTCTTTGTCTCATCTCCCATGTATAAATCCGTTACAAAAAAAAAGGCATTTAAGTCGACCTCAATTTCTTGTTCACAATCATTATATTTTTTTTATCTTTTTGTCTTATCAACTTTTCAAACCATAAAAATGTCTCAATGTATTTCTTGCGTTATTTATATTTTGACTGCAATAATATTTGCCTTGTCGATCTTACAATTAATCTTGCCATGGATATTTTGTTTGTAAGCTCAACAGAAATCAAGGATTGTCTCAGGTAAAAATAGAGAGTATGATCATGAGATATATCAAATTGAAATCAGTTTACAAAAGTACTTTTTTCTTTTAAATGAAATGGTTGTATTTGAATAGCCACTGTTTACTAAGTTTAACATTTTGGTAAGGGAAAAAAAAAAGAATACATCAACGATGTCAGTATGACTTTGCCACTTCAGTGCGTTGGTCGCGAAATAAATTATTAAATCTACAACCATTTAGTCGGGTTCCTTCTTCCTTTCTTTGGTTTATTCAACATATAGAAACAGATAGATGAATTAGGAAAAGGAATTGATATTTTACATGCTTCTGGTTAGGTAATATATATATATATATATATATATATATTGAGTAAACAAAAGGGCTATAACTATTAAATAGTCGCTTATATGTATATAATTTATTAATAAAAGGGAATAAAAGACGTGATATTCTTATTGGGCAGTTTCTTCTGTCTGTTGGATAAGTGTAACTAATCGACGAAGTCGCTTCAAATTTAGCTACGTGTAAATTAAAGAATTAGAGATGACGGATTTTTTAAAAGTATTACTTTATATATTTACCCAAGAAGGTAAGTAGACCTCAGGCTTTGTATCTCGTGGCCCAGGGATTTCAAATGGATTCGACGTATTTTCGATTGATACAGCATCCAATAGTAACGCATCGCTCTTGTCTCCTGTAACATGAGCAGCCACAGCCCGAAGTATCTCTGGCTTGATAGGATTCTCATAATCAGCAATATGATACTGTGAAATGAGCTTCTGTATCTGAGTAGGTGTCAATATCCAACAAACTTCATAGATATTTTCAATATCTTCCAAGGTTGCTTTTTTGAATTGAAGTAACTTGGTCGTTTGCATCAAGTGTTCTAATTGAAGAGCGCCTTCAGGAATATCGTGGCTCTTGCACCATTCTTCAATACGTGTAATATTGTATTGAATTTGCATAGCTAATAAAGTTGAGCAGTCAGATACGTTACATGCACAATATATTTTTCTTACCTCTCTTCCATGAGCAAAAGTTTTTTCTCATCAATAAATCGTTGAATGCTGTTACACCAATAAGCTTTAATAATTCTGTCAATGCTTGTGCAGCTACAGATTGCTCAATATAATAGCATTTCATGGCACGCCATATCTTGTTCATGAAATTGAGCAGATCGTCCATTGAATACATCGGCTGAGATGAACCGGTTAATAGTTTGTTAAAGAATCTACCAGAGTCACTTGTGATGAATCCAGGCAGGGACTGTCCTTCAACTACTGCTGGAATAACCATTTTACTAAGATGCTTCTTGATCTCCTTCATCCAGGCATGGTAGATATTATCCTCTAAGCATTGAATTTCGAACTTGATGGTTTCCACTAACTTGTTGAAATCATTTCTGCTTGCTGCTTTACGCTTATCATGGTAAAATTCTTGTTCAATTTCTTGATGCGCAATGCAAATCAATGACAATAGCTCATGGACATTGGTTAGCCAGAATGTGCAAGGAACGACTGCATCTTCATCAGTAAAGCTCTATTAAAGAAAAAGGATAAATATATCAGTAGTCAACATATTTTAATATATACCAAGAATTGCTTTTGTATTGTGTCCATAACATCAAACAAAAGTCTCTCTGATTGCTGAATATATCCCAATCGCCACATTTCGCTTACACATAGGCTGATTGTATGAGCGGGGAATAATATTTCTTTCTTGGAAGGAGGGTTTTGTAAAGTAGGTAAAGGCATCTTAACTGACCGAATGAGGCCTTGAAGAATTTCTTCCTGTAAGCTATCCTCATTACGTAACAAGTTATGGATTTCTTCTTCTGGGCTTTCATCGATGGCACCAGAGAGTCCGCCGGCTTTGGTGCCTGCAATAGATCCAATGTTATCAATGGACGTAGGTCGAGGATGTTTTTCATTCTGACGGATCGTTTCAAGGGAATTCTTCAGCCTGTTGTTTAGCATATCCGCAGAACTGTTCCTGCGTGGTCTTCTCATTGTTGGTGTAGGAGGAGAATTGGTTGTAGCGGGTGCAACAGGATGAGATACATTTGCGTAGACGCCAGCAGGTGATTTGCTTCTCTGTTGCATTCCAGCAGACTCGGAATCTACTGACAAATAAGGTGCAGGAGAGGCGTTACGCATGCCGGGAGCAGGTGAGACAGCACGCAGAGCAGTCGATGATCCTTGACGACGAGATGTGTTAAGTGCCTGTGATAGCTGTGCCTTTAATGCAGCAATTTGGCTACGGAGCTCGGCTACTTCAGCTTCGTCTGTCACGTTCTTGGCCCGTTCATCGGCTTCCTCTAGCGACTTGCGAAGTTTCTCATTTTCTGCCTTTTCGCTTTCAAGCTGTGATTTGACGGTATTCAATTCGCGATCTTGGTTCTTGATCTTTTCTAGTGCTTGGCGATGCTCATGATGAAGACTGTTGAACTCAGATTGAAGTGTATCGTGAGTTTCCTTGGGGACAGTTGGTTTTTGAAGCTCTTCTTCTAAATTCTTGGCTTTGCGCTCCATTTTCTCATATTTATCTGTCCAAGTTCTGATTTGTGCTTCAAGCTGAACTGCGCGGTCATTCATTATCTTATTCTCATGCTGAACTGTTCTCAGTGTCTGTGTCAATTCAACGACCTTGTTTTCAAGAGCATATGATACTTCCTTAAAGTGACTGACAGATCTTGCTTCGGCGCGGAGGCCTAATAACTGTTTACGAGCAATATTGCGACGAATGATGGATTGGAAATGAATGATAAATTCTCTTTGAGCCTTATACTTCTTTCTGGCAAACCTATATTACGGAAAAAAAATGCTATCAGAAAGGAGAGTTCTATGTAATCATCACGTAACTCACCAGCCTCTAACAAGCTTTTGAATTTGAATGGCAGCGTGGTTCTCTCGCAGAGATTGGAAGTTACATCTTGCCAATTTAGTTCTGCAAGCTACAATAAAAGGAAAAGAAATGTATGAATTAAACAAGTCGAAGTTGGAAGGGAATACAATCTGTCATCTTACCAGTTTGAAGTTTAAGAACAAATACTTTCTTAGAAAGGTATTGTTTTCGAGCAATATATCTTTTCCAATTCTTCTGAATGGTGATCGCTGCCTTTTCTTCTCTAAGATGCTGTATTTTAGCTGAAGCCATCTTACGGCGTGCAACACATTGAATTCGAATAGTCAGTTCCTTCATACGAACGTAACGCATGTGATAAATATATCTCTTCATATGCTTTTGCAAAATGATAGCGCATTCGTTGAAGCGATCTGCTCTTAATTTTTCCAGATAGGCCAATTGTCCAGCACGGAAGAAGATCTTTGTTGTTCCTACTTGGTATTTATCCTCATCTTTAATAGATGCTTCCAAGATAACTGAGCATAACTGACGAATATCTGGCTTGGTGACCTTGGGATCCCAATGCTTGGATGAAACAAGGGCGTAGTACCGATCCGCGAATTCTTCAAAGGTCCAACGGGAAGGATAACCAGCACAACTGATACGGATAGTTTCCAGTACACCACATGCTCGAAGTTGAGAAAGTACCATATTTGGATCAAACTCCCATGCTACCTTGGCTTCGTTTGGTTTAATACAACGGATATAATGAACATTGGTGCTTCCGATAGTGTCCATTAAATTAATCAAGGATGCTTTAAAAATAGATCCAAGTGTTGGTTTTCTAACAACCATACTCATACGCTTATTGTTTTCAGGCTAAATATATAGATAAATAATGAGATCTATAATTGGTTGAATACGTAGGTTCTACTCACCGGAGGGACTGCGTTATTAGCTGCTGCTTTTTCCAAGACGTCGTTCAAAAAGTCAAACTCGGCATTTTGTAAAAGGGCTAAATGCTCATCGGGCACTGTGTCCTTGTTTTTATCAATAAAATTTTCAGCTTCATATTGAACATCCAATGCATAATGTGCAATCGTGAAAGCACTGTTGGAGAATCGAGGCTTTTTGAAGTAAGTCTTGTAGTTGGGATTATCAAAGTTGGTATACAATTTTTGAACAAATCCTTGATCTGAGCCTGAAGGTAAACGAGATTCCTAGATGCAGACAAATGGTTTGTAAACAAGAGTATGACTATATACTACACCTTACCTCATCCAAAAGTGATAAAATACCCAATTTTCCTTCAATCAGCTCAATACATTTTTGATTGTCGCTAAATTCAATAAAGGTCCAGTTGATCTTTTCCCTCACATACTCTTCTTGTTCCAACTTAAAGACATGTTGATTGAACTGCTGCTGAAGCTTTTCATTAGCATAGTTGATACAGAACTGTTCAAACGAGTTCTTCTTGAAATGCTCAAAGCCGTAGATATCCAAGACACCAATAAAATTTGCAACTTTGCTAGAATCTGAGCAGGAAAGGCTTTCGTTTGTAACAGAAACAAGCCATTCAAATAGGTTTGCATAAACATATTTAGCTACAGAGTCCTTCACGACATGGGCTTGTGCAGGGCTTAGGTTGGTTACGATCTTTTCAGAACGAGTGATGATCTGTTTACGCACGATCCATTTTCGAAAATCAGCGGTTTTGATACCCAATAAGCGAGTGGCGGTTAACAAGGCAGGGTCGTCTTCTGCCAGCATAGCATCACCACGTCCAGTAATTTTAATGTTACCAATATGAAGTAAAGCTGCCAACAATCTAAAGATCTTCCACTGTAGCTGTACTGATAAACCAATTGTAGATAGCGCTCTTTGAGTTGTTTCAAATTCAGCAGCATCATCTACACCGGGTATCACACCAGTTCCACTTTGGTTCAAGTAGTGAAATTGAGTATAATCACCCAACTCAAACTCTTTTTTCTCTGACAAGGGTATACCTGCACAAAGCTACGTATGTACACGTATGAGTTATAAACATATATTCACCTCCTTTTTTTGTTTACCTGATAAAAAATATGATAATTTCTTTCTGTCTCAGGTTGATAGATAAGACGTGAACGTTCCAGTAAATACGTCCTAATCTTTGCCCCCACAATATTGGCAGCATCATCAAACTGAATCTCGATGTATTTACCAAATCGAGACGAGTTGTCATTTCGTGTTGTTTTGGCATTACCAAATGCTTCCATAATAGGATTGGTAGCTGCAGAGAGATCAAACTTAACCTCTTGACACACGCATGTGATTATATCCTGACTTACCCAATATCTGTTCTTCTACTTCTGTCATTCCTCCGCCGGACTTTTGTTTCTTACCCACACTTTCTTGATCATCTGCAGTGGCAAAGTAGCGCATGATGTATTTAGCACTCACAGTTTTACCAGCACCACTTTCACCCGATACAACAATCGTTTGGTTCATTTGTTCACGTATCATGCAACGATAGGCATCTTCAGCAATAGCAAACAAATGTGGCTCGAGTTCACCCCGTCTCCTTCCAGAATACTGTTGTACAATATCCGGATCATAAAGGGCAACCCTGTCGAATGGGTTTACTGCAATCAGGACAATACCAGAGTATGTGTAGATCAACCTTTGCATATATCGAGTCCGGATTGTATTCAAGACTGGAAAGGTACATGGGTGTTTAACAAATGTCATTTTTTAGTTTTGTTTTGTTTTTGTATTACCAGCTGGCTCATTTAAATAACTCAGGTTTGTCAAGTCGTCTGTATACTCCATCTTTGGAGGGTTACGAAGTGGTGGTAAGTTCGATCCTCCTGTCTTTTCCAGTTCTGCTAAGGTAGACTCAAATACATATTCCTAAAGTAAAAAAAAAAAAAAAAATTAGAACGACGCTTATATTAAATATTAGTGTTGTTATATTACACTTCCGTCAGCATCACTTTCAAACACAATCTTAACTTTTGAATCACTTGTAATTGTACTCGAGATGCATGTTGTTGAAACCCAAGCTTCTCTGTCATCTGCAAACCAGGCTTTCGTTCCTGGGGTATAAACCTCGACTGACTGTCGAATGTTAGTTGCCATGCCAACCTTTAAAAGTTAAAATAAGAGAAATAAAAATAAAAAAAAAGGTACGGGAATAGTTCAATGAAAATGAAGCGCGTGATTTACATTTTAACTTTAAAGACAACTGTAGAAAAGGGTGTTTATAGGGTGGAGTCTTAAAACTTCTATTCTAGATCACTTGGTCAATACACCAGAGGATAAGCCAACAAGGAAGGACATATGCCGTTTCAAAGTGAGAGCCTAGACTGTTCTTGCATCTCATCAAAGGGCGCGCCTTCTTCTTGTTCATCCATATAGGCATTTACCCTTTCATCCTCCATAGACATGGTTGATAAGAATATATGTGTGAAGTTGAGGCGCCACATATATTCTTAGTGACTTAAGTATTTGATATGAATCATTATAGTGCTACATAATCTTACATTCATTCTATTTTGCATTACTCTACAGCATCAAATAAGAATAGCTCTTAGTAATTATAATAAGAACAATAATGGCTAGTAACTGCAACGAGCGGACAGACCAGGTCATGATACATTTCTGGGATTACTTTTTGCTTCGATAATTACCATATAACTGGTGAGTATTGGCAGTTTTTTATCGTTTTAGATATTCAAATAAAAAAAGCGCGGCTCGAAGAGCTTATACCACATTCGAAGTCCGGCTGAAGTCAACTGGGATTGGGTTAGGCATGTCAAGCAATTGATAGTGAATCAATTTCTCTAATTCAACAAACCAATTTTGTGTAAGTTCTTTAAATAGTTGCACAGGCAGGGATCGATGGAAGATATATATTAGAATTTACGGTATTATTATCAACAACTGATAATTATTTCGTTGCGAAGGGAAAAAAGCATGTTTTATTTATGGGTGCATTACAGGGCATCCTTTAAAAACAAAACTAATAGTAATATATGCAAAATAAAGATTAATAAAAACAACAGCGACAGAAATAGATATTTTCCTATTTTGTATTGTTGCTGTAGCTGACTTGTTACTGCAAATATTGTTTATAGCAGGAGATAATGATGACGTCAAAAACATTTGGAATTTCAATATATGTACGTGTATTGTCGAAGAAAGAAGAAAAAAAGTACAATTTGAAAACCTTGATCTTGAAGTTGCTAAAATAGTAGAAACAGGCAAAGCCATGTTGTCAATAAGTACATTGACACAGTCGTGTCCCTCTTTACTTGTGCATGTACTTTACCTTCTTAGTGTACAGTTTAACTTCATTAGTATCCAACTTATCATTACACTTGTTTCATAATGTGTCTAGCAATGCATTTTTTTGCCTTATTGAAAATAAAAACAGCAACGAGCTTTAGATATACTGTTTTATTAAAAATAAACTTCATAAAGAGGATAAAATTATGACGTGTATGAAAAAAATGATTGGCGCATATTAAGAAAAGCATTTACGCAAAGATTAAAAATAAAATACATAAAAGGAGGCGGCATACAAATGAGA
>JAMYHX010000381.1:0-42233 GCA_025529335.1 Rhizopus sp. PT2906
TAATTATGGGTTTATGTTGATAAGGATTCCCTTCCCGTTTCTCACTAAGCAAAAAAAGACACAGTTGATTGGCTCATAATTTTCTATATATTAAACTTTTTTCCAGTCCATTTATTAACAACCGCAAAAGAAAGGAGAAAGCATCACTCTCCCTTCCCTCTTCTTTCTTATCTCTCCTGTTGTTAGTTTTATACAAGGTTTTCTTTTGTTACAGTAAATGCTTGTAACATTGAGTATCACAGACAAACTTGCTCAACAATAGTGAACGTACAGTCATTGGTCGGGTGCGCATATAAGTCATTAAAGCCGCGCATGGGCGCCCTTACCGAACTTGGATACATAATTGTTCAATGTCATAATGTAAACAGTAGAAATTTCTAAAGAAAAAAAAAAAAGAATTATAGCCAATTGATTTATTCTATAATAAGAGAAGCATCATCCTGTTGTCCGTTTTTGTCATAATAATGCTGACCAAGGATCTGTTGCTGATGGTCCTGCCAACACCGTTCCTTGATTTGCATACATGCATTTTCCCACTTTATTTTTTCTTCCCACACTTCTCTTAGTTTTTTATAAGCCAATCCAGAGAGTACTTCGAAATGGTCTAATGTTTCTTCAAGAGTTGCCTGTAAACGTTGTCGTAAAAGTCGTTCATGCTTGAGTTCAAGCTCCATCTGGTGATAACGTTCCTCTATTGTATATTTGTTCTTTTCTTCGGGCTCTTCTTGTTTGTCTGACTCACAGTCTACCGTTTGCACTTGCACATGTCTTACCTTGGCCTGCTTATTATTTTTGGGACACTGTTTCACCATGTTTTCAAGGGCTGTGATGTGCTCACGGGTCAAGACCTTGGTCACGACATCACTTGGTTTATCAGCACCTAGTACTCTATATCTATTCAATCTCTGCCTTAATCCTCGCTCTATCATATCATGATCGTCGTCACTTTCTTCTTCATCCAGGGCCTGCAGGGTGCTTTTTTCATCTTCCAAGAGAATGGACGATACTAACTGCAAATGTCGAACTGCAGTTGTACTACTACTACTGTAACACGATTCTCTACGCGGTAACATGGGCGTTTTTTTAAACGGGCTCGAGATAATGTCGATATAATTTTTCTTTAAAGGAGTACTTGATTTACGACGTCTTCCAAAAAAGGAGGACCTCTTGGTGGGCACAGGTGGTTTTGAAAATTCCTCTGGGCTTGTCGTATTTAAAAACTCGACAAGAGCCTGTGTACCAGTCTTCTTTCTTCGCTTTTCTTTAAATTCGTCATCTTCTTCTTCAATGTTTTCGTATTCTGGTTCGGATACAATTCTTGCATCCTTGGGTTCAAATGCTGCTGCCTTAAACGCCATCTATTTACACACACTCACACACGTACACAAACACAAAAGGGAGGGAAGAGAAAGAAAAAAAAGGAAAAAAGAGAGAGAGAGAGAATAAAAAGAGGGAGATTTGTTTTATTTCTTGTAAATACACATACGCCATTATTTATTACTTTACAACAAAAAAGGAGAGAACTTGCTGATCCTTTTATTCTGTGCAAATGCATTGTTGTCCAAGATTCAAACGGAGATTCATTCATTCTTGCCATCATTTATGAATACCAGTCTACATCTTTTGGCTCTTCTTTCAAATTCAACATGAAACCACACATATAAATAGAAAGAAAGAGAGAAAGAGAAAGAAAATAAGCTAACATCCTAATGTATGCCAAAACATAAACTACTTGATCAAAGTACAGTCTATTCCGCATTTTATTGGCTAAAATATGTACAAGCACCCTTTTTTCCCTCTTTTTTTTTTTTTTCTTTTATGGACCGTCTTCTTTCTCAATTCCAGTTTGAACGTGTGCTCTCAAACGACCCACGTACCAAGCAGATCTATGTTCTGGGCTACGTCGATAACCAACACTGCATTCTATCTTTTGAAAAGACACCGTTTGAAGACAACCAAGTAAATACACTGGCTCAAACATTGGTTGACATTGATCAGCATGTCGAAAACCACATTTATAGTTGGGGAATAGGTCAACTACCCAAAAGTGATTTACACATCAAGTCAATTTACCCAGCAACAGATCTCCATATTGCCAAATACGAAGCACAGACTCGTGTCATGATTGTTGAGACTCCCACAGACTATGAGAGGATCACGTTACCTTACATCAAGGATATCCCTCTTAGTCGAATTCAATGGGTCAAAAACATCTTGGAGGGTAAATCCGAGGCTGATCGAGTCATTTATCAGAACAAGGATCCACAGACAGGATTTGTCATTCTGCCCGATATGAAATGGGATGGAAGTCAAGAGAACTTGTATTGGGTGGCAATTGCTCAAGCAGACATTTTATCCCTAAGATCACTCACGAGAGACCATCTGCCACTGCTGAAAAAGATACGCCAAGTGAGTTATGAACTGGTCAAAGAAAAGGCTCAGTTAGAGGCACACCAAGTACGTCTGTTTGTGCACTATCAACCTTCTTATTATCACTTTCACGTACATATTACTGCTATCACGTTTATAGATGCACCAGGAATTATGAGCGGACAAGCTCACTTGTTAGATACGGTCATTGATAATATAGAACATTATCCTCAGTATTATCAGTTGGCTTCGATACCCTTTCTGATAGGAGAAAATCATCCATTGACTGAAAAGTACAAACATCGGCATTAAAATTTATGTGTAATAAAAAATTAAATACTCCCTTTTCTCTTTTTCTCTTTCTCTTTTTCTTTATTTAAAAAAGAGAAATGAACGAACAGAACCCAATGTTGATCAAAAACTCAAAGGATATTATTCAAGTATTAATCATCATATTTATCGATTATTTATATCGATTATTCATTCTGGCGCCCATTTCAACTATTAAAAACTATTCAAAGCATCCTATCTCGATGTCACTCTTATTCCTATTATTATTCCCATTCTATTTATTTTTTAAATTTATTTTGATTTTATTTTCATTTGTGTTCACTAAACATCAACCTGACACTCGTCAAGACGAAGAAGAAGACGATGAAGAAGAAGATATACAGAAATGGTCCGAAAGATGCTCAATATGTTTTGATGCCAAGTTGGACTTGTGTCTTGACTATTGTAGAGATCAATTTTGCTTATCCTGCTTTCAAAAGTAAATGCATATTCTAGTTTCAGTCTATGGTTTTAATATATACAAATAGGTACGTCTCGGAAGTGGTAAAGTCCTCTTGGGGACTTTGTGTTACAAAGATCAGGTGCCCCGTGTGTCGACTGCATATACCTCAGTCAGAATGGACAAGATATGTACCCAAGTCGATTATTGACCTCTATGACAAGTTCAACAAACCTTACAGAAGCTATTCTAGATGCTGTCCTCAGTGTGAGACAGAGGTAACTCCTTGTTTATTTGAACCTGCCCTATATTACCCAAGGTAACTGCATATACATTACACATTCTAAAACTCACACGTTACATCTACAGTCGCTCGCGATTGATTGCCTCTTCCCTCAGAGAATTGTTTACTCAGCATCCTTTGATTCAAGTGTTTGAACGATCAGAGTGGAAAAATTCTAATTTATTAGAGATTCATCATCAGTTAATGCTTGAGATTCCATTCAAAGAAAAGGCAAAACAGATATCAAAGCAAATCATGTTGCTCGACATTCGACCCGATACTTGGCGAAAAATTCAGTTTGATCATATTTCCTTTTTTCCCATCTTTGACTGTCCAACCTGTCATCTTCAATTTTGTTTACAGTGTGGCTACGAGGCACATCCACTCAGAACATGTGAGGAATACATGAAGCATCTGGTCGATTTAAAAAAGGAAAATCACGAAGTTCTGACGTGGGCATTGGAACACAGCCAGAGGTGTCCTAGTTGTTGTATCATGATCAACAGAGATGAAGGATGCAATAAGGTTGACTGTGCCTTTTGTGGGTTTGTCTTTTGTTGGGAGTGTAAATCAGCTTGGTCAGATGTAGGTTAATGATATATTTATATACGTATTATTCATGTTTATTCTTGTAGAGATGTGGGTTCTTTGATTGTGTAAATAGTAAAAAGCCAAAGCCAATGGATAATGTTCATAACCAAAGTGTGGATAGAGTAACGTAGATGTGGATGTGTGTTGGCATATATGACTTATTTTTCTTTCAGGCTGAATTAGGTGTCCCGGATATCTCTTTAATTGAGTCAAGACTATCTCAACAATAATAATAAAAGAGAAAGAGAGATAGAGAGAGAAATCGATATTTATTAGGTTATAAATCAACTAATGTACTAGAAGAATCAGGACAAGGATACTCTTTTACTATAGCCTCCTGGATTTGCTGAATGGTTGTATTCAAAAGCACACCATCTCCTTGCTGCTGTGTGAACTGTACAATACAATCTGACTCTGATACAATTAATTCAATTCTACACTTCACTTGTTTCAATTTGCCTGTATTAACATTTATATATATATATCAGTTCATTGTTTTAGCAGTAATAAAAAAAGATTATACCTTGATCTGGCTTTGTCTTTATTTCTGCCTTATATCGTGTAGCTCCTGTTCTGTCACATTTTTCATAAAATCGCGTTTCCGTTGTCTAAATATAAATATGAATAACAATGTTTCCAAAATAAGAGTAGACTTACCTTATTCATTAATTTATGTAAGGTACGCAAGATATGTGCTGTTTGGGTACTATAAACAATAAATGAGCATACTTTGGGTTGCTTAAAAAAGAATAAATGCTGAAGCCAGGATGGTTTTGGAGGCTCAATAGGAGATGTTGTAATATTAGAGCTATTAGAAAGTAAGCTAGATGTTGTCGGCCTGTGTTGAGATCGTTTATCCATGGAAGCTTGGCTACTTCTTCTTATGGCCGACTTATTTTTAGAATTCAGGCTCGAATTACTTGTGCTGCTACTACTGCAGCTCAACGTACTTCCGTCAGACAGAGCAGGTGGGGGTGGTAAAGGTTCGTTAAACATGGACAGATCCAGCTGTTTTCTTGCCTTGGTATTACTGCTTCCAAGAGTAAATCCAAACTTTTTGGAGTTGATTGTTCCTGTCTTGGGCATACGAAGGGAAAGTCGTTTTGCACTGATGGTAGCCGATTTTCTAGGCTCCATCTCATTTGAAGGAGTTTGATCCATCTTGGACTTTTTATCATTACTGTTGTTGAATATGCTCTTACGCCTGAGAGTACCCATAAATTTAGCCGTTACCGCAGGAGTTGGTTCTACCCTGCAGTGGGGATATTGTTAAACATTAACGTTCATCTAAAAATAGGTTACACTTACTTCTGAACATCTTTACTAGAACGACGAGGGTGAAGCGCCTTCTTAACAAATCGTGAATAGAATGTCTCGCTCTTCTTCATCTTTTCAGTTCCTGTATCAGCTGCAGATTTCCTACGCAGGATAGGCTCCTCTGGAACCCAGGGGGCTACAGGCTTATTAGCGGCCATAGATAAGCAACGTCTGTCTCTTTCTGCACGATGCTCCAATGTCTTGTATTGTCGGGGAAAAGGAGGAGGCATTTCTGGTAAAAATATAATCCGCGGAAGATTAGTTTTATTTCTCTTTATTAAAAAAGTGACATACCTTCATCATCTGTTTCATCATCATGCTCAGCCTGCCAGTACTTTTCGGCATGTTGTTGAAGTAATACATAGACTACCTTTTGCATGTTATGTCTAAAAAAATGTCTATTAATTTTTTTTTTTTTTGCAAATAAGCTGCGGGAAAGAATATTTACTCCTTTTGCAAAAGTGCATTGATAACCACTTGGTCGTCTGTTTCTCCCCAGAGAAACTTGATGGTCTCCAGGATTCTGTCATCGATTTCGGAGGGATGTGAGATGGGTTGGCCAATATCCATGGAAGGAATAGGTAAGCTGTGAATGTTCGTCGGTTCAGTTTCTTTAAACCAAGGATGTGCCATGATTTGCTTCATCGTTAAACGCTTTGAAGGATCGACAACAAGAATACGGCGGATAAGGTCTTGAGCGGACTTTGAGATGTTGTCTGGCATCACATACTTGCCAGTCTTTACTTTTCTTAGTAACTGACGAATGTTTTCGTCGTCAAAGGGTAAGTGTCCAGTCAATAGAGCAAACAGGATAACACCACATGACCAAATATCGCAAGATGAACCATGATATGGCATACCCTAGTAAACAATGATAAGTCAAAATAATAAACAACAGGAGCACATGATTTCTTCTTTTGGCCCTTACAGCAACGATTTCTGGGCTTGCATAATGAGGAGAGCCACAGCTTGTTTCTAATAAAGAACCAAGGGGCTGTAGTGATGCCATACCAAAATCAGCAATCTTAATGTTGTGGTTTGAATCTAATAATAAATTTTCTGGCTTCAAATCACGATGACTATATATTATAGATAAGGTTATTAAACATAAGGGAAGGGGCTATAGAATCCTACGCTTACCAGATCAAATGATGATGACAGTAGTCCAAACCGAGGATGATCTGTTGAAAATGATGTCTTGCTTCTGATTCGCTTAATCTTCCTTTGCTAACCAGGTATTCAAATAACTCTCCTCCTTCGACATATTCCAATATAAGATAACTATGATTTGGGAGGGATGGTGTTAGGAAAGGATAGTGTAAAATAGTATTTCATAATTTACAGGTCTGAAGAAGCTGGATCATCAATCACATCAATGAGTGACATGACGTTTGGATGATTTATAAGCTTCATGATCGCAATCTCCCGCCTTACGGCTTTTTCGATGGCTGGATTGCCTGCCAAATGCGTTTTACTGATAATCTTTATGGCCACTTGTTCTCCTGTGTTTTTATGAACACCCAGTTTGACTCGACCTTTAAAAAAAAAGTTTATATACATATAATATACATTGATTTCATTAGGTTACCTGAAGCGCCTTTGCCAAGTGTCTTTCCTACGATATAGTCACCAATGTACCTCTTTGGCTTTTGTGATTGTGAATGAGTAGAAAGCGCTCCAGAGCTACGTCTTCTATCTCTTATTGATTTAGTGGATCGAGTGGTTGCTGTTGAGCTACGACGGCTGTGTGCATTAGAAGGTGGATAACCATAAGGTTCAGGTACAATAACTTGCATGATTGTTTATTAAAGAAAACTGCTGTATTGACGAAAGTAATTTTTATAAAAATGTTATTATTATAATTATAATTATTGTAAGATTATTAAATAAAGAATAGTAAAAGAAGGAAAGAAAGAAAAAGAAAAAAGGAATTATTGACTCTTTAGCTGATCTTTCTTTGTTTATAACTAATTAAAAGGAGATAATAATAACATACATAAAAAGAGATAAAGAAACAGAGTGTTTATAAGAGAAGGGGAAAGAAGAACAAGGCAATTTTAGGAGATGAAAAGGGGAATACGTGTTTTTAATTGAAAAAGAAAAGAGATGTTAGGAGTGCTAAGGAGAAAGTTAAAGAGAAAAAAAGAAAACTTTTTGACACTATGTTCTTCCTATAGCATAAACAAGGCTTCCTTTTTCACTTTATATATGCATATATTAGACATCTAAAAGGGAGAAATAGGAGATTATGAAAAGAAGCCTTCACCATAAATGGCCCATTCTAGTGAATTTAAATAATCAATTCTTTGATGTATCAGCTCAATTAACTGTTTTATCTCTTGACCATGATGCCACTTTAACCATTTACTTAGGGTTTCCATTTCCTTTTTTCCTTCTATAGACCACCACTTGAGCTCTACATCATCACCGAATCCGGGCCCAATGATGATGATACCATAAGCCCAGTAGGGTTCACTGTTACGGCATGCTTGATCCAATAAATCGCTGAAAATCCAATATTCATTTCCTAGTCTGTCCTGTCCTGCAGACTGCATTCGTCGATTAAGTCTGAGTTGATACCGTATAAATTCGAGTCTTTTGCTATGAAAAGTTGTACATTCATCCCGAATACATGTTTCTATATCCTCTATTTGACTTCTTATCTTTGTCAGTTCGTTCTCCTTGTGTTTCAAACATTCGAGCTGATGCATTTTATTCATCAATGCTTTACGTTTAGCTTTATGATTCGATTCACGTATCTGATACTCCTTTATCTCTTTTTTATGTTCTGCTTCCTTTTCTTTAGGCATATTGCTCACTAGGCTTTCATGTGCTCTTTTTTCAAATAGCAGTAATTCTAAAAGCCTTAGTATCATCCCTAATTCGTCCTCTTGTGTCACACGCCTCACTCCATGTGTAAGCTCTGGTATACTCTCATCGGCTTCTTTAAGTAGAGTCCACATATCTTTCCATCGATCTACTGTCATACCTTCTAGCTGCAAAACCTCTGCAAGTGCCTGATCTTGTTGCTCTTGTCGATCGTATAGCTCTTGGATATCTTTTTCTTGCATCCATTTGTTAATGATCATCTTGGCTCGTTGAATCACTTGGGCAGACAGTTCAAAGGAACCTGTCCTCAAAAGAACAAGACATTTCCAGACGATCGTAGCCCCTAGACGTTTTATTCGCCAGTCACCTTGAACATTCTGTAAAGGGCTTAATATACTATGATCAAAGTCATAAAGATGACCAAATCTAAACATGAATTCACGAATCTGAAGACGTATCCAGATCTCTTGTTGACTGTACATCAGTTGAATAGGGGTAATCTTGGGTGGTGGTCGTACGT
Organism: Rhizopus sp. PT2906; assembly: GCA_025529335.1. Classification (NCBI taxonomy): domain Eukaryota; kingdom Fungi; phylum Mucoromycota; class Mucoromycetes; order Mucorales; family Rhizopodaceae; genus Rhizopus; species Rhizopus sp. PT2906. Next base: position 8,641 of record JAMYHX010000381.1, read on the forward strand.
GTCTATGGTAACGTTTAGATTACTGTTGTTATTATTGTATCATTTAACCTTTGCCCTTACTCATTTGTTGTTGTTGTTGTTGTTGCCTCCTAAAGAATGGTCAGTTATTTTATATATATATATAAAGCACTCTTTATTCATATTACAACTCTTCTTTTTTTACTGGTACTTGTTTCTGGAGACTCTGTGGGTTGTCTCTTGGTCAAAAAAAAGTTTAAACTATATTATGTGAGATCAGCCCTTTTCATTTATTTTTCATTTTCCTTTACGTTGTCTGCTGAAGCTTTGGTTTTTTCTCAGTTACTGTTTCTTCTTTTGCCATTCGTACGAGTAAGAAAAAAGAAAAAAGGACTCAAGTCGCGTCTTTATATAAAAAAATTTCGCTTTCCGCGTACGCGTGTGGTGTACTTTTTATTGAACATAGTTTGCAGGGAATATACCCACTTTTCCATTCAACGAGCCTTCCCACCATCCAGAATCATCCTTTTTGGTAACAATAATCACATCACCTTCATGAAGTTGAAGCTCTTCTGGATTGGCAGCCTCAAAGTCATAGAGAGCAGTAACTGTTTCAGCCTTATGTAATGGTTCAACGTAACTGGCAGGGATGAGGCCCACTTGATGTCCTCTTTGTGCCTTGATCCAACCAGAACCATCATCTGGTTCAATAGTGCTCAACTCATCGCCTTCTTGTATACTTAGCTCATCTTCATTTTGTGCATCATAACTGTAAATACATCGAATATCTGCTGCTGTTGTCATCGGTGTTGCTGTTGTTGGTATCTGGCTTGGTTCAGTATAGCTTGATTCAGCATAACTTGGCTCAGTATATCTTGGCTCATTGTGGCTTGATGGAGCCATAGATAATGGTGTGTCAGGATAGCTTGATAGAATGGTCGAACTGGCAGGAGATAAAGAATTATGAAGGGTAGATCTACTTTGTGATCGACTGACTGAGGCAGGCTGTGGATTCACTTGTCCTTTCACTTTACTGCAGTTGGGTGCCACCTTCATTTCACATTTTGCATGGCAATTAAATCCACATGCTATACAAGTATAGAAAGCGATAAATAGTTCTGTACAAATATCAAGAATATAAACAAACCTTTGCAGGTAAGACCTTTGTTGGAAAGTCCCCAAATAGTGCTATTACAGTAATCACAAGTAGTTGGTATAGTAAACGAAGATTGTTTGAAATCATGATTCTTTGCTCTCAATCCGTCATCTAATTCACTGTTGTTAAGAAAAAAAAAAAAAGGAAAAAGAAACGTGCGAGTTACCTCCAATATGTTGTATGATAAGGTCAATTTCACTTTTAACCTTCATCTTATCTGTTGATAACATTGTTATATCCCTCATCAAATCAAGTAGTTTCTAAATAAAATGATCAACGCTCCCCTTTCCATTGAACATCATACCCCCATACCTCATTCGCTTTGTCGTATTCTGCAGTTCCCTTGTTTTGTATGGATGATACCGCTGATTCTAATTGACTTAATTCAGTTGACTTTTTTGATAATTCTTCTCCAAGTGTATCTAAATGTTTGCGATCCTTGATCAACTTGTTATTCAAGAATATGACAGCAGTATCATTTGTCACCAAGTGATCATCCTATGGTTTTTCCTTTTAGTCAATCTATTCCAGCCTTTTTTTTTTCTTTCTTTACTCTATCAATAATTGTCTCTGCTGCATTAGCTCCACCGTTCCAGGGCACAAAGCTAAATATCACGTTGGCTGCTCGTTCTGTCGAGTCTATGTCTAGTGCCTTTCGGATGAATATGCTAGATTCAATAACAGGGTCTAAATTTTCATTGGAATTTGAGATATCTTCATAGCACTGCTTGATAGTAGATATCGATGATTGTTCAATCTGAATGTATTGACAAAGTATAGATCGAAGACACTCAATTCGCTCTGCATCCAATGTTTCCAGTTGCTATTTACAAAACGTTAGATGATCGTTATTCCCTCTTTTCCAAAATGTGCTTTACATCAGCCAATGCTGGAAGATCTTGTTCGAAATATTTTGATCGTTCTGCGTTTGCAGCAGCAATGGCTAACAAGTAAAGGTTCTAATAAGCATGTTATTATCTTTAATAACCATAGTCCTATATATCTTTTTTCTTCTTACCTTTTTATTATCGCATTCTATGTAAGCTGCGTCTAGTTGTCTTTGTATCTTTTCATGATCCCCACTCGACTTGTTTAGCTTTGACTTTAGAGATTCTATTTCTGCACATGCATCATCATATATTTGCTTTGCTTTATCCTTCTCAAAGAATGTCTTATCGCGTTCGTTTTTCAGCTTTTGATAAAATGAGGCATGCTATATATATATATCATTTATTAATTTCATGACATGTCACATCAAGCAAAACTCCGTACCTTCTTTCGACACTCTTCTTTTCTTCCAATAATCTCTCTTAGTTCATCCACTACTGACTGATTCAAGTTATCTGCTACAGCTTGACGGCTTTTAGCTATCTGCATTGTTTGTTTGAGTAGTTGTGTCCAAACTGCGTTGGTGGTGCTATTGAACGAGAGGTAAGAATGTCTTGGCAATTGAGCTAAGTTTCTATATATTACCCTCCATTAGCCGTACTCTCGTCATAATTCCACTCATCTTGTTGTTGTTGTTGTTGTTGAGCACTCTTTGGTTTATACTTCTTGGTCAAGCTTTCTAGTTTTTGAGCATATTCACGCTCAATATTACTCTTTTCTTTCAAAAAGCTTCGAAATTGTGAAAGTGTTTGAATGCCTTGGCTAACATAGTCCAAGATGGAAGGTACTTGATCCTATTGACATGTTGTCAATAGTTTGTTTGTTTGTTTGTTTGTTTTTTTTCCATAAATAAAGAATGTACCTTCAAGTCTGTCCCAAAAGTCATATTTAAGAAAATAAAAGAAAAAAAAAGAGAGAAAAGGGCAGCATAAATAAGTTCCATAAAAAGCAATTTCAAAACTACTTCACCGTGACGTCCTTGACGCGCGCGGGTTCGTTTTGTATTGGATGCACGCGAACACACGTGTCAATATGTGTGTTTTCCTCCCCTTCCTCGCCCCTATACAGGTGCATATGAAACCATTCAATTAGGCGTTTTTGAGTCATTATCAGATCCTTCAACATCTATGCACATCTTTGATGCGAGGGTCCTAATTTGAGTTGTAATTATACGTGTTGTATTACTTAGTAAGGGCCAGGAGGGCATAAATAGAGTCTTTTTTATTGTCAAAGTGTGGTATATGTACATTAAGGGCTCCTCCCCCCCTTTTTTTTAAAAAAAAAGAATAATATGTACATTAAGTATATAAAAGTTCAATTTAAGTATCATTGTCATCAATTATTATTCCATCTTGTATTTTTGTATAAAGATCCATGAATTGGGCGTGTAAATTAAGTAATAAGTCTGCCTTTATGTTTGACACATGCTGCCTCAAAAAGTTGTACTCGATTTGTTCTTCATCATGATTTAGAACAATTCTGTTTGAAAAGAAGCTTGTTATCCAGTGCTTTACCCATGATGATAAGAATGGTGAAGTGCTGTCATAAGCCAAAATATCTTGCTTTACTCGATTCAGCAGATCATAGTCATCTATTCTTTCTATTAATTCTTGAGCAATCATCGCGTTCAGTGACGAGAATGATGTATCTGCTGTATTCCAATAGAGTAACACTATGGATTCTACTGATTTATATATTTCGGTATTCATCTCATGGATACGTTTACCAATGATCACTGGCATTTTAACAATCTGTGAATCTAAAGTAAAGCTGTTAGACCTGTTCATCATATAAGGATAATCATATTTACATGTGATGTTATGAATTCCTAGAGCATTTGCTTGAATTTTCAATGCTTGGTTGAGTTTTATTCTTGGTTGATGAGTTAATTCGATCAAAAAGATTTCACTTTCGGATGAAAGCACTGTATCAACCAAGTTCTCATAGTTTTGAACCACTATCGAATAGTTGTCATATTCTTCTTCTGGAAGCATTGCAGATTGAGTATTATAAAATACAGTTTGTAATGGCACTGCTGTTATCGCAGTGGCAAAGTAAAAGCAAATTAAAAAAATTAAAGGTTTCATTCGGAAGAATTGAAAAAAGAAAGAAAGAAAAAAAGAAGGAGTTCTTTATATAAATAAAAAGAATGATCCATGCCATAATCAGTCTTGACACACCCCCTTACATAAATAGAAGTCGGCGCAAGTAATGACACGAATTTCGGTTGATACATAAGCACTCCCTTCTCATCATAACTCAAATTCATAAAAGATCATAAGTTTTATTAAACATAAATAAATACTTCTGTTTTGATCAGATGATCATAGGGGATCAACATGAACAATATCCTTTGAAAATTGACTACATATAAACAAAAAGCTCAACAGCCGAGGTTGGCCAAAAAGGAACGGAAAAACTATTTTTTTTTCTTAAGGGGGTGTCTTATTTCTTGATAGCAAACCTAACAGGAGTGTACATATCAGTTGATATGCATGCATCAGTTTCATCTAATTTACCATCTTTCTCTACAGTCTACTGCGTATTTACGCACAATTCGTTTCTTATCATCCAAAGCGGATGTCAGTTCCTTGACAACCGATGGTCTAAACGGAGACAATATGTCTGACTTGCCTTTTTGAGCTACACGAAAAAGTATATCCAATGCCAACAGTCTGACTTGAACGTCAGGAAAGCGCGTCAATCTGAGCAACGCATGGATGAATGAACCGAGATGTTGTACAATGGTCGCTTGAGCATTTGGTATCATATCTTGTGTTACTTTTAGCGTTAGAACAATAAGGTTTACGTCATGAGATGAAAGTGACAAGATGATCGGCATCATAAGCTATAGTACGTTAGTCTTGTTATTCTGATCATTCATGTTCTTACCTTGGGCAATTCATTAATAATTGCTTGTGATGGTACTTTCTGCAGCATGTATAAAAGAGCCAGCAAATAGTTGGTTTGATATTCTGTAGATGCATGTAAGCGATATGATTGTCACTATTTTTAGTTCCTAACCTGGCCATTGAGGATCTGCAGATTCTGACTTGCGGATAAACGTATTTGAACAATGATTGAATACTCTTTGTTTATATAATATCTAATAACATATAAGGCTTCAGCAACAATTTTGGTTTTTATATATCTATACTCACTGATATATTGGCATGTGCCGATTTGCATAATATAAAATCATCATCATGTAACAGTATGGTGAAGCAAGCAGCAGCATCTTTACCCATGTCGATTGAACCACATTGCTGAATAACAACACTATCCAAAAGTTCAAACCCATATGGATGTCCCCGCATTACTAGTGCTTTAATTAACTAATAGATGATTAAACAGGTATACATAAATATGCATCATTATGCTAAACTTACCCAGATGAATATATTGAAACCAGTCTTCTTTTTATTTAAATCTATTTCATGTAATAAGGGTGAAAGACGTTGTTGAGTCGCTTGGTAGATATAGTTTAGTATTTGTTCTAAATGAATAGAGTCAGTATCGTTTTGATCATATATATTGCGTTTCCTATTACCATTCATCCATTTGTTTACAACAACTGCTATTGTTTTGGATAACGTAGTAGACAATGCAAAATCAGAGTCTAGAGCAGCTTCCAAAAGTGTATTTAAAAATTCGGTTATATCTCCCACGGGTAGTTGTACCTATTTTCAAAAGCAGTGTGAGCTAGTCTTTATCTGTTGTTTTTTTTTTTTTTTTTTTTACATTTTTATGACAATTGCCAACAATAGCAGTAAATAGCTGTGCAGCTAGGTGACTCGTTTTCTATAGAATATATTAGTTTATATTGTTTTTTTTTCTTTTTTCTTTTGGCTTTTGACTTGTTACACTTGTTATCTTTATCTGTTTGTATACTTGATTTTCATATTGACCATAAACAAATATCTTCCAGATATTGTCTATCAGCTCCTTTTGGTCACTAATACACGGTTAACTATGTAAAATGGGCTATCTCAAAGTAGACACTACCTTATTTGTAACAACCGAGTAGTGATTGCCAACATCATAGCATAGGTTTCAATTAGATGGTCATCCAAATACCACTTGGATTGGATCATACTGGATATACAACCATTCAACACAAATGGCAATATCTTCTTATGACCAATATCCACACACTCTTTCTTGGTTGCCTGGTAGATGGCTAATATACATGCGGCTAATTCATGGCAATATACTGAATTATCTTGGCCTAATTCAACGTTACTTTAGTCTTTGTTATTGTTTACGGAGTCAAATGGACATCATATATGTATAAACAAACCTATATGACTACATGCATAATTTAACTTTTCCAATAATGGACATATGACTATTTTGAAAAGCGCCGGATGAACCCCTAACGTTTGTATAACCGCTAGAGCACCCTGATAGTTCCCCAATCCATGTGTTTGATCAGCGAGTTCACACAGGACGACTGGAACTGTATGCTCGGCAATCGACTGTGGAAGAAGCTTTGAGATAACCTTGAGCGTTGTCATGCAAAGGTTGCGGATATGTCCATCTTCATTGCCAAGTTGACGGGTTAAATGACTGACGGTGATGTTCATCTCCTCTTTATTCAAAAACTGTTTCATCAATACCATCTCATGTATTCCTTTGAGGCTCGCCTGCTGTAGCATTGTATCAGGATCAATCAAGGATAACACAAAGACTTGCAGGATCTGTTGCTTGTACATCAGCAGTGGCGTTTGGAAATCTCGATCGTAGCCAACATCTTCTACAGATCCATACAGCTTTTTGCTTGCTATCAACAACTCGGTCAAAATATTCAGTACTGCCTTTCGTCGTTGGGGCGGGTCAGTTGGCCTGTACTCTTGGTAGATGATCGGCAGGACAGCGTGAGTGACGGAGGTACAGGCAGGATCAGAGGCTGAGGCAACTGCTCTCAGAATGAATGCAGCTGATCGTGCGTTCTTGAGTTCTGGTTCCTTTAATCTTTCGATGCACTGAGTGAGTAAGGTATCAATGGATTTTTCGACTGGATCACGAATGTTGGCAATACTAATGCCTGTTCCTAGGGTCGATACCACGTTATGGATTGTTTCGAGTGCAACATGGACCATGGTTGTATCCGTACCCATATAGACCTATAGAGAAAGGGTCAAGACTTTTTTGACGCACTATGCTTTTGTTCACTTGCCTCTTTTGTTAAAGCGTCAAATAGATCATGTACATGTGGTAAAATGGCATGGGCACCATAGGCCGGTGCACATAGACTAATTGTTTCCATCGTATCTCGTTTTGCGCTACCTGTTGTTGACAGCAGCTTCTCTATCAGCAGAGGCGTTGCATAGTACGCAAAATAGGGTGTGGCAGATAAACACTGACGAAGGCTCAATTTTAAATCTTCGGTGGTTATATCAAGCGTAGTGTCATTGGGTGCTGCAAAGTGAATAGGAAAGTAACAAAAGACGACGTCAAACAGATCCTCGACATGTCGTGATATGTCAAATCTTTCAATGATGGCACGAACAAGTGCAAATGCGACTATTAGATTTCGTGGGTCCTTTTCGCCATCCATACAGTGAATAAAGCCTTCAATGAAATTGATCTTAGATCTTTGCAATTCTGTAGGGAACAGAGATCAGTCGGTTACGCTTTTTTTTTTTTTATTGTTTAATAGTTTACCTGATGAATACGTATCAATTATTTTTCCTAGTGCAAGTAACACCTTGTATCGAGTTTGCTGGGATAATTTTGTAATAGTGATTTCATTAAATAAACTAATGAAGTTTAATGAATATCTGACTTGGTACATCTTTCTTAATATTTACACGTTGCATAGTTGTATTACATTGGTAAGATCAATGACTTCTGTATGAACTAAGGTCGACATGATATTTATCCAACACGACACAAGGCCGGGTTCCTTATATTTTTCTCGACAGATGAATTGGGTTATCGCGTTCACTATTAAGGGTGAATGTGCCGTCACTTTTTTCTATTGTTTTATTTACCTGCAGACGAATTTAACGAGGACTGACTTGGTGTAACTATTGCAGCCAGTAATTCCACACCTGTCAAAAATAAGTGAATTGTTCTCTCCCTTTTCCTTGACAAAAAAGAGACATACATTTCTTTCTACACACGGCGTCTCCTGTCTCCCAATATGATTCTAAATAGGTTGTAATGTCTTGAATGCCAGTCGCATTCTTTGAACAATCTGGTTACAATAGGTTAGTCATTACAAATGAATAAAAGAGAAAACGGGCTTACAAAGAAGAACGTAAGCCAATAAAGAAGGCTCTATTTCGGCTTTCTCACTTGAACTAAACCAATCGCCAAGTAATGTCGAAATGTCCATAAAAGAAATTTTTTAAAAAAGAAAAAATCTGATAACCCTTCTGTCTATTATGGGACCTGACCAAAAAATTTTATCAGATTTTTTTAAAAGAACGCCCCGTTTTCACGCGGACGTTAAATCCGATGATGTTATTACAGGTGAAGGGATGAATGTCATTGGCTGATGATTTCTTGATCTTTTTTTTTTTTTTTTTTTCGAGAACCTAAATCAATTGACCCGGGAAGAGTGTTTATACATTGCTGTGGTTGGTCAAGATACACAGCAAATTAGACAGTGCTCAATTAAAGAGTATTACCACATGACTGGCTCTTTAAGATATTCTGCATATTTGGAAGAGTTCAAATCCATCCAAGGGATAAAGGGAAATTGAAAGTAATATACCTACTTATAAAATAGCAAAGACACTTGTTTATGTTCAATATATTATATACATGCTTGAAAAAATGGAAAAGCGTTTCAGTTTTTATAGCAAAACACTCCCAAGACATGAAAAGAAACAAACCAATATGGTGAAAAGCTTTATTGGAGGGCATCATAGGTAGTATTTGGAGGTAGCGCACGTAGCATTAGCCTAACTTCGGATTTATTTTTTGGTGCATGTTTTCCATATATTATAGAGTTTTGAAACACCGTGAAACTGCTAGTGACTTGGTAATGGCCACTATTGACGAGTATTTGTCATCGAATATGTTCAAAATGTACGAAAAGAGAACTGAAGAAATTACCAACCATTTCCTAGGTTAAAAGTCTGTAATTGTTTCCCTAGAATAAAGATAGTGGCCAGATTGTCAGAGCTGCTCTTATGCTTCATTAGCTTTGATATCGATGTTCAAATAATATTAAGAATGAAGATTAGCTACTGATTCATGTTTAAGCAAACAATATTATTGTCATCAGTCACTAAAGTGCACACTTTCAACAAATAAATCAAGCTTAGTTAATCATGAAAGGCGTTCAGCTTTTTTATGTATTTCCAAGTCGAACTCTCCTCTTCACAGGAATTATCATATCTTCCATTATACCTTGATTCTTCTTCCTCTAATGGTTTAACTGAGACTATATATAAAAAACTCAATTCATGTATATATATATTTAATAAAAGTTTATTGCTCTCGTTTTAGATGCCGTCTCCATCAACATTTGGCTTAATAGGCTTTTGTTGATACTCCTGTGGAATATACTCCAATACCTCAACACGATCACCTACGCGAATCTTTCCTGAGGTAAGTGGGATAACATCACAACAGAATTGGCCTTGACCTGGTTCATCTGTAAATTGACGATATACTTTTAGGTAATCTGTAGGGCCCTTGCCATCCCATTCATCCTTTTTGCCGCTGTCTTGATCAATGCTGGGTACTAATCACACAAGCATTTAGATAATAGAAGCCTTTTGCTTTGCTGTTGTTTTACCTGTACAACGTGCAATAGGCTGAACAATATAAAACGTTACTTCTCCGATCCTATACAGTTGGTCAATACATAAGCTGTGTGTGTGTGTGTATGCTATGCTTTTTACTTTGCTACAAGCCATTTGTCTTCTTCCCAAGGCTCAGTTCCAGATATAGTAATGTTATTTCTAAACCGAGACATGGGAATTTGATTTCCTTTACTAATGCCTGTTTCCAACAAACCTCGATTGACATCTTCCAAACTGGACGTAAAGCCAAATGAGACGGGCGACCAATCTGCAAAGGCGGAGTGAATGCCATCCAATTTGGGGTGTGAAGGTCTTGAATAGACCTTGTTTTTAGGATCTTCTAGTGTAACAAGACGAGTCATCCTGACTGGTTCGTCATCTTTCACAGGGTCATCTATATTGTGGTTATTTGCACAATCATGCTCACGGTGGTTAACCAAGAACTGAGTAACCCATGCTGATGCTTGATCGCCCATGTCATACACAGTCAGTGTATCTTTCCATAGGGTTACCTTGCGTTTGGGCAGTTGAGAAAGGTCCTGTGTCAATGGCAGTCGGAGTGGGTTCTGTCCCTCCGCTGTCAAAATCAAGGTGTTGTTTTCAACATCAATGAAGGGTCGCAAAAGGCATAAAGATGCGTACTTTCTGCATGTATAAAATGAGAAACTATATTCAACTGTGGATAAAGGACGCACCTCTGGGTGATAAACTTGTTGGACTCATCGTCAATAATCATAAACCGTCTGTCATGCTTAATGCCCAAGTTGTCAATTTCACATTCCTGCAATTCGATCGAGTGACATGACTTGATAGGATAAACGTGAATACGTTCAACAACTGGTACAGTCGAGGTAGGCATAAAATAGCGAAAATGTGGCAATGTAAAAAGAAGGACAGGAAAAGAGAGGGGCAGCTTTGTATTTATTGGCTTGTAATTCATACTCAGGATTTTTTGAATTGAGCACTTGCTATTATTCAAAAAATTGGTCAAGACTATTAAAGAGGTTCTGTGGACCTGTTGCTTGATTCTTTTTTGTGAGTGACTTTAAAGGCACTCTCTACCTTAAAGGATTCCAAAGCATGTACCTTCTAATCAGGCTTTGATTTATTGTAAAGAGCAATGGTTAATATACTATTAACTTTATTTCTGAAGATTGGGCTTATCGTAGCACAATGTCGTGCTTATGACTGACATTGAGATAAACGACTGTAATCAGTATGAATAGTGTGAGCTCTTACATTATAAGAATGAACAATAAGATCAGTGCCAGGACCGAATTAAAAATTTTCTTATGAACTCAAGAACCGTTAGATCATTCATTTATTTGTATATTCCTTCTATCTTTATCTTAAAGATTAATAAAAATGAGTCATTTAAACCATTAAATAACATGAATAATTGAAAAAGACAGAAATACAATATGCATTTATGCCATGCGTGTATATATACTAGCAATTATGATAAAAATAAAGTGAAAGTATTCATTATATTGAAAGCTTAGGCATGTTGAGCAAAGATCAACAGTTTCTATACAATTTTATCTTTTCTATCAATGTGCGAACAATTTCTAAATAAATTGCACGCTTGTTCTACTCTTTCAGCTAGAGTCAATATAATATAGTATTGATCAGGGTGTTGATAAATGCCATATGGCATAAAATGGCATCATATAAGAAAGCTGCAGTGCTACACGGTGTGATACAAGTGACAGAGCATAAATGTTTATAGAAATGTATGTTTATGTGATACGATTACCACAAATGATGCATAAAATCTCCATAAAGGAATTGAAGTCGATCATTACACTTTATTCACAAATTATTTGCACACTGATAAAAAAAATGATAATTTCAGACAACAAAATAATAAAAGAGAGCTCATAAGAAGCAAAAGGATGAGTAAAGAAATGATTAGTAAATCAGTTATTTACATTGATATTAAATACTTACATTATAAAGAAGAGGATTTATAAGAGAGAAAAAGAGAAGCAAGAAAAGTGAGTAAACATGTAAAAGAAATCATTAATATCTTACCCGAAGTACAACAAATAGGGCCAGCGATAACTAGCCCGGGAAGAGCAAAGAAAAAAAAAGGAAAAAGAGCAAGCAAGAGACAAGAGAGGAGACCAAGCATAGAGAGCGGCCAAAGGAGCGGAAGGGGTTGAAGGAGTGTACGGGACCAAAGTTTGGTTCTTACCAAACTACCCCCAGCTAGCACCGGTACTGTTTCGATTTTGATCTATACCACTACATAATAGCTTCTTACAAGAGTAAAATAACATATCTTAGGGCTAACCGGGGAATAACTGGTCTTAGTTTGGTCTAAAGAAGTCAAGATCAGACTATTTAAACAAAGTCTCTAACAACTTTTTCATTTTGTTATAAAGTCTTGACCACATTCATCTTTTCTCAGAAATATCAAGCTCATTTTATGAATTAATTGTTGTCTTTTGAACAATAAAAAGGACATAAAGTGTTTAATTGATCTTGTAATGTGTGCGAATCATTTCTGAAAAAGGTATATCTAAAACAGCAGAGGTTCAATTGTATGCTTGGTAGTAAAGTCCCTCGGCTATTTTCTATGGAATGGGAATATGCAATCATCATTATTATTCATACAATTATAGAAAATATGAAGCAACCCGAATAAGTTTTTAATGGTTTCTGTTACAGAATACTTTTGAATAGAAATTGTAAAACCGTGCTTGAAATCGATCCACATCTACTTGCTTGTCATTATATTCACATTCGTTGCTATAAAACATTGCATATTAAACCCCATTGATGCTGTTACATCCCTAATATATATATATGTATATATATAAAATAGAATTACCCATAAAGATATGGACACATCGCACTACTGTATTCTATATACCCACTGCATTAAACCCTCGGTACTTAAAAGATTTAGATCTTGATATGGTCTGTATGCCTTCAATATTATTGTAGACGGTTGGTTGGGTGAACGCGGCAACCTGAATAATCATTGTGCCCTTACTGTGACAACGATTGATAATTTAATCATGACTGATAATCATTCTAGTTCTTTCGTTTGTATCTTGGAAACCTACCATGAATTAAGTTTTATGAAACATAGCCCAAGCCTAAAGACGAGTGGTATGATTTAATAATGGAGTTACAGCGGACTAACACACAGAAACTCCCGAATAAGTTTGCTGTACTTAAATTTGAAGAGTACAAGATAATAAAAAGCGCCCTTTTTTCCTTTACAGACTTTTTCTTTCTCTTTTATATAAACAAAAGGGGGCATATAAATATGGACACAATATTATATATTGCAGATCATTATGTGTTTGATACGCTCTATGCCAAAGTCTGGCCTTCCTATACAAAGACGATTGCTGGTCATGTCGTTTCTTCTTGGCCTCGAGACGATTTTTGGAGAGTGAATCTGTCGGTCTATCTGATTACTTTAGCCTTTGGTAACATTCTCTATTTGTTGACGGCTACATTTTCCTACTACTTTGTCTTTGATCATGACTACATGAAGCATCCAAAATTTTTGAAGAACCAAATTAAAATGGAAATTGAATGTGCTCTTAGTGCCATGCCTTGGATGACTTGTACAGTTTAATTCTACGACATAATTTTCGAAACTAATTTTCTTTATGTAGTGTTTACTCTCCCTTTTTTCGTTGGTGAAATTTATGGTAAATCCCTATTGTACGGTGGCATGCCAAAGACTGCTTATGACTGGCTTTACTTGATCATTTCTATACCTTCTTTCTTATTTTTTACTGACTGTGGTATTTATTGGTTTCATCGTTGGATGCATCACCCAAGAGTATACAAGTATCTTCACAAGGTAAAGATGAACATTTTCTATTGTAATACTGTATATTCATTCTTTTTATATTGGCAGTTACACCATAAATGGGTTATTCCTACCCCTTTTGCTTCACATGCTTTTAACCCCTGTGACGGCTTCCTTCAATCGCTTCCATATCACTTGTATGCCTACATGATCCCTATTCATAAATATTTGTATCTCGGTCTGTTTGGATTTGTCAACTTGTGGACGGTCATGATTCATGATGGTAACTTGGCAATACACAAAAAGAAAACATTGTACGTCAATACTAATAATGATGTAATCTAGGTGAATTCATCTCTCATTCTGAGATTATTAATACGAGTGCCCATCACTTTGTCCATCACGTCTACTTTAACTACAACTATGGACAATATTTCACCTTTTGGGATCGTCTCGGAGGATCTCACAGACAGCCTACAGAAGAACAGTATGACAAAGCTCTCCGTGATGACCATAAAGTGATGGCACGTCAAGCTTTTGATGCTGATGAGATTGAAGGAGAGACATTAGGTGTAAAGCCAAAATACAAATAATTTATATCTTTTGTATATTAGATACATTATCATTTACTAATTACGTAATCATTTGACATTTCTTTTTCTTATCCCTTTTTTTTTTTAAACTCATTATATACACTTAATACCTCATTACTTGCAATAATACTCTAATAACAAATTGTAGAAGGAAAAAGAGATTTAAAAAAATAAAGTATAATATTACTAAATCAGGAAGAAAGATGTTCCAATTGTTATGAATTCAATTAACCCTTGTAGATTGCGATACGTACTCTGTTTCATCTTTAAATAAAGGGCATATTCTGAACCTGGTTAGTTTGGAGCGTGCTGATCAGATTCAGATAGGATAATTATTTATGCAATAATGAATAAGCTTTTACACATTGTATTCCTGTTGTTTAGAGACTCGCTTATATAAATGATCTCGAAGCCTCACTTTACAATTGCAAGGGTTACACTTTGACATTCAACAAAGTGTAGAAAAGTGAAATCCCAACACTGCATGTATCAGAAAATAGATTATGCTACGGGGGTTTCCTTGGGGCGCTACCTATGTTTGTCACTATACAACTTCACATTACCAAAGTCTCTGCCTAACCTAATGCTGTTCATTTCATTTGTTATAAAATACGATATCATCATAATTACGCTTGTTCATGCATCTTTGTTGATCAACTGACAGCACAAAATTAGAATGAATAAATAACAACATTTCTTTTTTATATCTTTCTTCCTGAAAAGAAACAAAAACAAGATGGTTAAATAGTTTTATCGGTACACATTATAGATAATGAGTAGAGGTAGCGCCCATAGTACTAGTCTACTGGTGCATGTAGTGTTTCCCTTTACAAAAATTACTAGTGACTTTCACGGAGTTTAAATATGTCAGAGAAGAAAATGACAAAGGGTGCATGCTTATAAAAAAAAAGTCCCTCTTTATACACATGTCACGATTCATTCTTTCTTCGAGTAGCCGTCTGTTCACAAAAAGAGCTTCTCCAACAATTAAGAAGGCGTTGTTTTCTACTACGTTTTCCAAATTAAACCAACAAAATGATAAAAAAATAACCCACTTTGGTTTTCGAGACGTTGCAGAGGAAGAAAAAGAATCTCTCGGTAAGTTAACGAGAGGTGGAAAGATGAAAACAGTCTAACAAATCAACTTTAGTGCACAATGTCTTTGCCAATGTTGCTAGCAAGTACGATGTCATGAACGATGCCATGAGTTTGGGAATTCACCGTATATGGAAGGACGAATTTATTCGTGCTATGGCACCTGGTCCAGGCACAAAGCTCTTGGATGTCGCTGGTGGAACAGGTAGGAAAGAAATATAGTTTATAAACGGAAAGATAGAAATCGGAAGTGCTCACACAGCCTTTTTTTTTCTTAGGTGACATTGCACTTCGCTTTTTAGATTACTGTAAAAACGTACATAATGACAACACAGCTACTGTACAATTAGTTGATATCAACCCACATATGCTTGGTGAAGGAGAGAAGCGATTCCAAAAGACACCTTATGCTAACAGTAAGACCTCACTTGACAAGGGTTTACATGAAACTAAGATTTGTTATTAGCTAATCAAGCGAGCTTTTTGGTTCAGAATGCAGAAAATCTGGTGGATATCCCAGATGAAAGTGTTGACGTATATACCATTGCCTTTGGTATCCGTAACTGTACTCACGTTGATCGAGTGGTAAAGGAAGCTTACAGAGTGTTGAAGAAAGGTGGTCGCTTTATGTGCTTAGAATTTAGTAGAGTGGATAATCCATTGATTGGAAAGTAAGTTGTTGACTCTATTATCATATGCTTTTATTAATTCAGTATAGGATCTATGATATCTATTCATTTGATGTTATCCCTGCATTAGGTCAAGTCATTGCCGGTGATCGAGATTCATACCAATATCTTGTAGAAAGTATCCGTAAATTCCCTCCTCAAGACGAGTTTGCTCAAATCATTCGTGACGCTGGATTCAAAACAATTGGCTGTGGTTATGAAGACCTTACATTTGGTGTAGCTGCTATTCATAGTGGCTTTAAAATTTAAGCATTTATTGTAATTAATGTAATAGTACTCTGACAACTGTAATATCTTCATTCCAAATATACTTTTTAGTTTTGGTGATTAGTTCATTATTAACATAGACATTAGGAACTTCACTAGAATCCAGTCTAATATACAGTTTTCTTTTCTTGTTTTTCATAAAAGGCTCTCGTAGTGTCACACGTATACCATCTTGAGAGACAATCGAATCAATTTCTGCTCCAGGTACAATATTTCCAGTTGAGCCCATAAAGAGATCTCTACTACTACTACTACTACTACTATTCACTTTCATAAACATCCTCGTCTCATGGGGTTTCAAAAAGATAGGAGACTGTGACTTGAGCCAGTCGACCCTATCTTGCACCAAAACGTTGCTGTGTTCAAAGTAATAGATGTGTTTACCGTTGTGATCTAAAGGTAGTTGGCCCGTGAACGGTAAAGGTGATAGGTTTGTTAAAAATATATATTCACGTTGATTACAGGTATATGTCGCCTGATATACATCCACACCCACACTGGTCAAATCAATCACGCTTGCCTCAGGTTTTGGAAATGTCGATGCGTAGAGGTCGTGTTCTTTTTGGCTGTAGAGATTCACATTGTCAGACATGAGGGTCAACTGACCAAAGACAAGGTTGATCAACAACAGCGTATACTTTTCGTCCACGGTAAGCTTATTCTTATCTGATCGTATAAAAAACACATCTGGATCGCTACCAAACACCCTTGAACCCATAGGCCAGCGGTTCAAAGAGGAAGTGATCGCATTCAAAGTCGAGACACGCTCACGGACATGAGCCAGTCTGAGGACCGTGTGGTCCCACCAGGGGGATGCATCACTACTCACGCGATTATACTCGAATTTTCCCCAGGTGGAAGCTAAGGGCACGCCAGAGCCAAGGATGAGAGCACGCTTGTGAATCAGTTCAACGATCAGATCCGTAGCGTCCCACATGATCTCACCTCGGGATTTGCCTAACCGAGGCACCATGGCAGCGGCAAACAGGAAATCAAGTTTGAGCAGTCTATAGCCCCAAACGTCCAGAATATGATTAAAAACAGTTTGAAGATAGGCCTTGACCTCCGGGTGATATATATCAAGTGCATAAAATCCACCCCAATTGGGGCCGGCGACAAGCGGTTGAGTGCTGTTGGGATACTTTAGAAGCCAGTCAGGGTGTTGCTTGACAATTTTACTTTTGAAACCGACGGCATAGGGCGCTATCCAGAGACCAGGCATCATCTTATGTTCTTTGATATCATCCGCAAGTGCCTTCATGCCTCTTGGGAACTTACGTGTGTCGACATCTAGCCAGTCTCCAATTTGCTGTTGATATCCATCATCGATCTGAAAGACATCAATCGGATATCCGTGTTCCTTGAACGCATTTAAACTCGCAAGCACATCAGCTTCAGTGACCCTTTCATAAAAATTATACCAGGAAGACCAGCCGGTCAGGTGACGAGGACTTTGGAATGCACGCGCTGGGTCATAGTATTCGGCATATTTGGACCATACGGCACTAAGATCAGCTGTTTTATCGATTTGGTAGATAAGAAGTTTGATACTCAAGACATCGCCTTTGTTGAGTAGTTTGCCGTCAATGTCCTTGTAGAGACTAAATCGGTTTCCGTTTAGATCTGTTTTATAGTATGTGTAGCCTGAGTGCTCAGATACTGATCCAATAAATACAATCTTATCTGATGATGTATGCCGTAAGTATGTATAAGCAGTTGCATGAAGCTTTCCATATTGTCCAGAATACTCAAAGAAATCGTAATCTCTAATAAGGATCAGGAGAAGAGCCTCACTTTTATGCCTTTTTTTTTTACCCTTGGAGGTTAAACTTGGTAATCCATGAAACTGCGCGTGGGATGGGCAGCAGTCGATTGAGATGTCCCATTTCCTTAACTGTGCTCCAACATTGGAAACCTTCGGCCAACATGACATGTCCTTTGAGATTCATGTCTGATTCAAACTCAAGTGTTCTAAGTATGACCCTTTCCTTGGCCGTCACTACATATTCCAGTTCGAAACGATCTTTATCTAAAATGTGTGTTCTCTTTTCCAAGTCAAGGTTGTCTGTTAAGATGTCGTTTACAATAGGTGCTACAACGGTGATATTTTGGTTGTTAAGTGTATATTTGATATTTGCCACAGCAGATGATGTGAGAAGAGACTCATAAGGCGTAATTGAGGATACCATGCTTGAATAAGAAGCTATAAAGATAAATAGCCAAACCAGCATAGTAAAAGAGAAAGAAGGAAAAAGGATTATTTATGTTATCTGGGCTTTAATTGACGTGAAATTGCTAATCATTATGCATGGTGATGCGACTTTTACAGATATACTGATGCCCATCGTTATTTGTCACCAAAACAAAGAAATGACTTCTTAAAAGAGGGAGATATGACAGCATGATGATACGTGTAACTAAAATAAGCGTGCTTTCATTAAAGAAAGAATATAGCATGGGGCTTGTAATCACCAAGTTTCGTATCAGACCGAGGAATCACAGTGCACCCTTTGCTTGTCTAGTCTAGCCTTTAAGAATTATTTGCGAAAGATGAGGGGACGATAATTGTTATACGTCAAAAGATGAATGGCCATAATGCTTATAAACATTTTCAATCCAAATATAACATGCCCTTTGCACATGTGTCATGAGCTAAAGATACATATTACTGTAGTCATTAAACTGGTACTGTTTCATTTACTTGCATATATTCTATAAGAATCTTTAAGTGATCGAGCTACTTTTCGGATATTTGTGCAATATTCACAAGGGCTCATTTTCACCAAGAATAAATAAAATAGTCTCATATTATTCATGAACGTACTATCAACACAGTAACTCCACATCCTGCTGTTTCTTCTACTGCCGTTGCCTTCTCTTCAATCCAAGATAATTTACATTCATACATCAATACATGCATTTCAGAAGGAAAAAAAAAAAAAACAGAGATTTGATTTGCAAACATAAATTCACAAAGCACCAACATGCAAGGGAATTATCCTATTGAGAAGAGCTCAACAGTGTAAGAAGCATATTGAACTTGTTGACCTAGATCCACTCCTAAACAATACCAGATCAGACGCATTGAAGATAGAAATCAAAGTTGATGTCAAGATATACTTAAAGTTGGCCACACTACTTTGTGATTTGAATGAGATCATTGACAAAAGAACAGCCAAGATTCAATTAAACTAATTGTATGCAGACGCTAGAGAAGAGGATGGTAATGTCATCGAGATATTTTCTAGTTTAACTCAGGTGCTGCCCAACCAAAAAACGTCTCTTTCTTATTGGAAAAATGGAGTTCATCATGAATTTTCTTGACCCATTCTCTTTCCCATCTGTCATTGCCCTGATAATATCCTCGTATGGCTCAATCGACAAGTTGAAAATACTGTAGTATCCAAGTCAAATGGTGGAAACACCACAGAAAAACATCCGGTCAGCACTACATGCACCAGAGAATATACTAATACTATGGGCGCTTCTTCTACTTGTGATATTTTATTGATGGCATTTGATTCGGTCGACTCTGTTATCATTGCTTCACTTTCTTCAAAATCGTTTGTACAAAAATCTAACAGCTTGATATATTTAATTGTTGCAAAAAGTCAAGGATGCATCAGATTATGATGAGGCTATTCAAATATATCCTGAACTGTCACCTTTATTCAATGTAATAGTCTATTGAAAATCGCAGGTTCTTTTTTTTGTTATGACCGAATCAGAAAAAGGCGCATATATTCGCAAGTGCAATGTAGCTTCTCGGCGAGATATCACCGAATAGCTCAAGAAGTATGATGAGATGAGTAATTTTGGAGCACTTTTTCATCCAAAATTAAATCTGAGATCAATTTATTCCGATCGTGTGGTCCGTTCGCAAGGGTGGAAGAAGGGAGAAAGATGGTTCCTACACCAAAAGTTTTCACCTTGTATCGTTCTTTCATTGGATTAGAAAAAGGGGGAGAAAAAGATAGTTTTTAAACACTCCTTCTTCTATATTTTGATCTATTTGATCCACTTCTTATTGAGTCTTCTAGCCTTGTTATGTTGAGGTCAATATATCGGCAATTCTTACGGCCTATTAAGAGAGGGGGATAATGGCTGATTCATCATTCTTAATCTATTGGTCTCTTTTTTTTTTCTTTTCTGCTTTAATCAAAGCGTTTACTGACAGGTTATCATCTTGGAAGCGGACTAAACTCTCTTTAGTTTAGTTGACATGGATCTGCTTTATGAAATTGGAGAATGATTTCAACAAATCGATTCTCTCGATTTAGGTCGCATTCTATCAAGGACAGCGAAATAGAGAGTATAGTGTCATGTGATATACACGGCTGAACAGATGTGGGTCATTTTTTAAAAGGTAATTTGCTTGTTCTACAAGAACGTGCACGGTTCTATTTGTAGAGAAGATGGAGTTCAAGGTCTGATCTGATTGGTTAAACTTTATAATCTCCTATAGTTCATAGAGGATTTAAGGTAGGAGGAATAAGACAGCAGAAAGAAGGAAGAGAGAAAAGGTGTGAATAATAATAAAAGCCCACTCTTTCTTTTGCCCTTTTCCTTTTTTTCATCTTTTTCTTCTTCTTTATCCCCCAACTTCAAATGGATCTCTCTTGGTGTATCATGTGTGATCAACACTGTATAGAAGATAATGTAAGTAAAAACTCACACAACAAGTTCCTATTAAATCTAACCAAATATAAAAAGCTTTACTGTTCAGAATCCTGCCGCCAAAAAGATGAGAGTTCAAAAATAGAATCAAAAAATCGTCTTTGCTCTCCACCTGCATCACCGCTACTAGAGCCCTTTTTATCATCTTTTAATCACGAAAGACGCACATCAAGTAAATCAATCATAAGCATTTCCAATATACCCAAATATTCTTTATCACCACCATAGAACATTTTAAACATATACCCCTTTTTATATTGTTTGGCCATGTATGAAGTAAAGAAAGAGTCATTCTTTATTTTTGTGTGAAAAAGCCATACAATAAAATAATAAAAATCTATAATTTTCTAAGCTTGTTTTGGAAAGCCTTTTTGTTTACATATTTCTAAATGCCAGCCATATCTTGATTCGGATGAGAAGCCAACGTGACAATGCTGACAGTAATGCCAGGTATCACTTGCAGTTGTTGATATACTTTCTTCATAAAATGATTGACTTCTTTTATGCTTGATTGAATTGAACATTTGAAGAGTACAGTGAAGCATATGAAGGAATGGAATGGGTTTGGATAAGTAAAAAAAGGGAAAAAAAAAGAAAAATAAAGGGCTGTTTATATACCCATTTGGCTATAATGAAAATCAAGGAGAATAAGTTCTTTATTATGATTTACTTCTCTTTTGCGTCGTCATTGTCATTTTTTTTTATTATGCTTTCATAAATTGATCTCTGTCTTAATGACACTTTTTTATTCAATAATAAAGTATCCTTTATCATCTTGTTGTATAAATGATGGCCTTGTCAATCTTGTTGTCATTCCATTTAATTCAATCTACTTGCTTTTATCAATTCCCCGTTTGCATTATCCCCTCTCCCCACAATGACTGTATTAAGACTCATTATTATTGAGAATCAGCTCATCCCAAATGTTATTTCAGGTAACCTGATTGGACATGTATACAAATGATTCGGAATGCAGTAGCTTGATTCCTATTCGCCAAGCTCTTGAATCCCTTTTTGTATAAGTACTTTGCATCCCCTCCCTGCTTTTTATATATATATTTTATAAATTATGAATCTTACAGCGCGTTCTACTCGATTCCTTGGTCGTTTCCATCTTAGATCCTATTCAATTGCTTCTTCTCTCAGACAAGACACCGCCGAGTCCATTATTGCACCAGATCATGTCTTTTCTGGCTATTATAACACTGGTATATCACATAAATCAATGGTTATATGTTTAATTAAAGCTCTCTTTTTTTTTCTCAGGCACATCTTTACCTCTGAATGTTCGTCAGAGGCTATCCATACGAGGCCAATCTCCTGCTGTCGTCGAAACTATCGAGCAACAGGCTGAACGAGCTCTTCGAGCCATCAGGAGCAAGTCAACACGTTTGGATAAGTACATGTTTATGGCTCAACTTCGTCAAAATCAGACGAGATTATTCTATAAACTCGTCACAGATCATATCGAGGTATGCTTATTTCCCACACGCGGATCAATTTCCTTTTTTTGACATTTTGTTGCAGGAATTTGCTCCCATCATTTATACCCCAACCGTGGGTGAAGCATGCCAAAGGTTTTCCGATCTTTACCCCTTTATTCACACGCCAGGTAAGAATCACATATTTGATACAAGATTCATGCTTATTTGTTTGGATGGGTTAGGTACACCTGATGGATTGTACATCACCCTTGATGACCTTTCTCATTTGGAAGAGATTATGGCCGATTACAAGAAAAGATCAGGCGAGGCACCGGATATCTCCGTGATCACCGATGGTTCCCGTATTTTAGGTTTGGGGGACCTTGGCGTGAACGGAATGCCTATCAGTCTGGGCAAGCTTCAGCTCTACGTGGCAGGTGCAGGTATCGACCCACGCAAGACATTACCGATAGTGCTTGACTTTGGTACAAACAACACATCGCTTCTGAATGATCCTTTATATCTTGGCAAGCGCACACAGAGACCTGATGACGCTACATTCTACGCTGCTGTCGAACAAGTACTTGATGCTCTTTGTCGTACGTTTCCTGAGATTTTGGTTCAATTTGAAGATTTTTCAAGCGATCATGCATTTGGACTTCTCGAACGTCATCGACAACGTAGGCTCTGTTTCAATGATGACATTCAAGGAACCGGCGCTGTCATTCTTTCTGGTCTTATCAATGCTTTCCGCCAGACGTCAACTCAGGATCACCGTATCCTGTTTTATGGCGCAGGATCAGCCGCGATCGGTGTCGCACGACAGATCCAGGACTACTTCCAGACAACACATGGCATGACGGAAGAAGAAGCCAAAAAGATATTTTACGTTTGCGATTCAAAGGGACTCGTCACAGCTGACCGATCTGATCTGGCTCCACACAAGATCTACTATGCCCGACGAGACTATCGCTCGATTCGCTCGATAGACGAGATTATCAACACGATACGGCCCACAGCACTCATCGGTCTTTCTTCTTCTCCAGGTGCGTTCACTCCTCAAGTCCTCTCACGCATGGGTCAAATAAACGATAAGCCCATCATATTTCCTCTATCCAACCCAGCTACCAAAGCAGAGTGTACCTTTGAAGATGCCATGAAAGCCACAGACAGGGTCCTCTTTGCGTCAGGTACAGCGTTTCCACCCTATGGAGGACGTGTGCCAGGTCAAGGCAACAACATGTACATCTTTCCTGGTCTTGGCTTAGGTGCTATCCTTTCTCGTCCAACCTATATCACCGACCGTATCATGCTTCGTGCCTCTGTAGCTTTGGCAGACTCACTCACAGAAAAAGAACGCAGTCAAGGACGTCTTTATCCAGACTTGCACCGGATCAGGGAGGTGTCGGCTACCGTTGCCGCGGCTGTCTGTGATCAGGCTGTAAAAGACAACGTGGCAACTAATCCTCGGTTAAAATCAATTAAGGATTACTTAGGCTATGTCAAGGCCAACATGTGGCATTATTGATTCAATGAACCTCTCCCATTTTCGTTATAGCAAAAAAACAAGATTAATTCATTCTATCTTATGTTCATGTTTTATTTATTATTATTACTACTACTACTATGTTGTCAATGAATGTATTGAACTATATAAATATGTAAAGTTGTTTGAAAAAAAAAGGAGATAAATAAGTTATAGTCGATGTGAAGGAATAAAGACAAAAATAAGTGTATTCAGTATTGACAGCAGAATGATAAAGGCTAACCAGAGCCATCCTCGCTTACGATGTATCTTTTTGACGATGACATCCTGGATTTCCGAGTATACCATGAACTGGATCTCACTACAAATTATTATTAGTAAGGAGACAAAGATCATCACATTTAAGGAGATATTTACCTAATGCTACTAATACCAAACCACCAAGCAAATTCAGTAATACTTGTTAATAACGCTGACCACCCAAAAAAGAAGGGTATAAGAGCAAGCCATCGTGAAGTAGAGGAAGCTAAAAAGATGAGGGAGAGTTCAATCGAAAAGGCAAGGGTGAGCAAAAGGGTGCCTAGACCAAGACACAATCTGGACATGCCTATGGAGATGTTTTTGTGCAGAACGTAATCAACAAAGAGGGGATAATAAAATACATTAAGGATCTCAAACACGTGTGATCTAGCTGATTCAAAGACGACAGGTTCAGGTCGTTCGCTGTGTACAATCAGTTCTTCCAATGCTTTTCTATAATCCTCAGGCAAGTGCACTCGTTGTGCTGTAGGTGAGCAGTAGGTGTTGTAAATACGAGTTGCGTTATCAATGAGATCTTGACGAGACAATGATTTGTCACTGGCTGCTGTACGAGATGCATAATGATTTCCTTGTGGTGGTAAAGGTAGTGGTGAAAGCAAGTCTTCTGTATCGGGTGTCTCAACATAGAGTGTCTGATGTAAATCGACCACTGTATTATCCTTTGTCCCTTCTTTTTCTGCAGCTGATTCTAGAAAGCGAGAAAGCCGTTGTCTGTTCTGTCGATCAACACTCTGAAGATACGCTCGCCAGAGTTTATTATGTGTTTCAAGTTCCATCAAGAAGCCAAGGTTCTGTTGGGCATTTCGACGTCTTAGAAATGTCGAAAAGTGTGACTGAGTTAATGGACTGTATGTGTTCAAGCGCATCATTTGTTCTAACGTGGGCAATCCGTTCACTCTCAGGTTGTAGTCTTTAATTTCTTGCCATGCCTCCATGGGTGCAACTGCAAATGGGTCCTTGAACCCATATGTTTTTGCCTTTAGGCTGCGAACTGTACCCTTTGAAGGTTTTTGTATCATGGGCATACTGGTAAGATATGGATTTGTGGAATTAAGGTCGTTTAATGGAATAGCAATGCCTGTGGTTAGTTTTTCATCATGTTGAATTTTTCGACTCAAATCCTCTTCAAGTGCTGTCTGTATTCCAAGAGCGTGAAGTCGGCTATTTGCTTGTCTTATACTCCAGCGATTGGCAAATGTAGTGTTGTCCTGAAACATTTTGTACAAGAAAGAAAGAGTAGATTGTTACACCCTCCATTGGATAATTTTTTGAAAATAGCTTCGGACTTTAGATACAATTGTATTGCTTTTTCGAGATGAGTTTAACCCAAAAAAGGGAATTTGATTTTCACTTTAATACAAAAACTACAGCACAGCATATTAGAAAGATGTACGAATGAGAGATGGAGAGAATAGACCATTCGATTGATAATAATTACTATATTACATTGATGGGGTTGATATGTGGTTATAAAAAACGTTACCCAAGAAAAGACGATATGAAAAGCTATATAAATTGAACAGCATAATTGACCCTTGCTTGTTTTCCCAAGTCAAGATCTTGTGTAGTTCTTGTACGTCAGTTACTAATTTTCGCGATATAGTTGAAACCTTGATGGAGCTATTACATCTTGAAGCTTTAATAATTTGAATGTATTTTGTAAGAACACATCGTCCCACGTTGCTTTTTCAGTTGCATGTAATCTTCCCTTTAATCAACCGAATTTTATAATGTCATCGTTGGCGATAAATGAGGACTTTGCTGTTTACACAGTACATCTGCATAGCATCAGCACAACATGTGATGCAAGCAATTCAATTTGCACAGCAAGCAGCATTAGGCACGCCTCATCTACGCAACACAATGTACAATTTTTCACACAGCATGCTTGGCTTATTTATCCTAAAGTACCTCATCTTATCAGGAAGAACAATACAAAAAGACTAATCATAAAATGAATTATACTTAAACAATGCATTATACTCGATTCTAATCGAACATGATTAATCCATGTAAAGCTCCCGTTTTCACGTAAAATGATGTTTGTTTGTAATAGTGATCGTTCTCTCTTGTCTTAATGCATAATAAAGTAGCCACCGACGTAAATTTCCATTTAATTTCTATTGCTGTGCAGATGGGGCGTGCCTAATGCTGCTTGCTGTGCAAATTGAATTGCTTGCATCACATGTTGTGCTGATGCTATGCAGATGTATTGTGTAAATAGCAAAAAAAAAAGAAGGACAAAGTGCTAATTAAAGAAAGGTGTTCGTATCACCAAGACTAGTGGAATTAATGAAAATATATACCGGTATTAACACGTGTAAAGAAGCCGTATATGAAACACATGCCTTATGACAGGAACAACGCCTATGCGAAGCATTTGTATCCAAGCAAGTCAGATCAGCTTTAATTTATTTGTAAGTTTGTGTGGTCCAGAGAGCAAAAAAAAAAAAAAAAAAAAAAATAAACCGCTTTCTAATATTGATGAACTAAAGTAATTAATCTACGATCCGGTTACACATCTGTTGTAGTAGCAGTTCCTGAATGTGTCAGGTATGATTCATTTATGAGCTTACAGTTACTTGTTGCTGTAGTAACGAAAAGACTTTTAAAGAAGCCATATAGAGTAAAATGGCCAAGGCATCATTTATTGACAGCATTACTCTAGTGTTTGATAGTATAAAGGAGGCTTTTATTTTGCATAAGCTATTAAAAGGTTATGTCATGTATATATCAATAAATAAAAGCATAATGAATCCGTTATACGTTTTTACAGCAACGAACAGGGTTTACTTCAAAAGTATCAGATGGACAGTGACTAAAATAGAATTTAAATCTGCATTCTTGCTCTATAGCACCGGTAACAAGGAACATACTAGCAATGGAAAGAAAGAGGAAAGATGCCTTCATTTGTCTGTGGTTTGTTAGAATGGTATTATCGGATAGGAGTATTTATAAGTGGATTTTTATAAGGTAAAATAACAAAAAAAAAGGGGGGGGGACAAGGCAGGAGAAGAAAATCTTGATTTCATTATTTACTTTTCAAACAATGAAATGTCCTGCAGCAAATCCTTTTTTTAGTGTTTCATCATGTAAACTATTTGATGAATATCATAATTAATTCAGCTTTGGAATTAAGGAGACGTAAGCACATTGATCAATATGCTTCTTAACTACAGTCTTGACTATACTATGTTCAATAATAAATACCTATGCCTCATTGAAAACTAAAATGGTAATTTGGGTACTTTTGATTCAAGAGGGTAGTTTATGAAATTAACTCTTTCTGGCTTACCTTAAAATACACTGTGAATAGTATTATAATATTTCACTAATATAAGCTTGTTCAGTGTCTCAAAGTAAATAGTTAAGAGATCCATTAAACGACGCCCTCTGATTCCATTTATGGTAAGTTGTCACCCCTCTGATCTCTGGTAAAAAGCCAATATTTTTCGTCAACCCTTTCCTTCTGGGAAAAGGCATATTTCTGAACACTCAGGTTTGAAACACATATTTGCCACAATGACAGATATTTCAAGGGCCTATCCTTTTTTGTTAACTAATGAAAAATATTTCCACCTCATATGTCGTATACAGTAACTTCTGTAAGATACAACTGTAGTTGTGTCTTTTAGTTGTAACATTTTGAACAAAATTTCTTTTACTATTCCACTTTTGACATCTTTTTCATTCACAACTTCTTATAATAATACCAGATTACGTTTAAGCACACAGTATCTTGATCATTATCATGTGCGCTTTCTCTTAAGGGTAACTCTATCAAGTGTGCCAACAGAAACAAAAGACTACCGTTCTTCATATGATGTCATATGAACACCAAGGGTATACGCATGATTTATTTGAAAATAAAACGTATAAACATGATCCAGCTCACGATAACTAGGACAATGTAAAGACCGGCATAAAAGTAATTAGACTTGAGTCGTTCAGTCAGCTGCTCTTGTTTCGTCTCAGCTGAGGATGCGGCATCCAGGAGGTTATCATACATGATGCGATTTAGCACCAGCAAAGTGATGCCCGATAATATGGACAAGGTCACGATAATAATAAAAAGTTTAATGACTGACCCGTATCCCCTGTGGGCATCGTGATCCTGTAAGAGACCAGTCAAGATATCCAATATAGAGGCACCGACATTGGTACCTGACTTAATAAGACCCATGCCGGTGCCAACAAGAGAAAGGGGTAGAATGAGAGGTACAGATGAAACGAGAGCGACGGGACCCAATGCCAAGCTTACACTGAAACTGATCATACCAACGATAGGGTGAATGGGTGTGTATTCTAACAGAAGAAGGGCTAGTAAAAAGGATGCACCACTTCCGATCACTATTTGGTGACGTTAATCTCTGTCGTCATATGACACGTCCAATTAATGCACTTACTCATCCAGGTACGTTTGCCATATCTATCTGCAAAGATGCCTAATATAGGCATTAAAAAGATTGGCAGCACCTGTGCAACACTTGCAATGCCTGCAGCTGTTCGATCATTAAACCCAAAACGGAACTTTACATATTCGCTATTGATATGTAAAAAGCATCCCCATCCACCACCAAGCATGAATTCCATGGAAGCAATGAGCCAAAATGAATGCGGCAAATACATGAGTTTAGACCAGCTAAATGATTTTCGTCTGTGAACTGATCGCTGCACTTGACAATCCTGTTGGTTGGACGATACACGTTTAAGAAGAACAATGTAAATCAAGTTGATAAGAAATGAAAAGATGCAAAGAAAGGCCGAAAACTGCACAAAGCGTGGTGAATAACTTAGCATGTCTTGTCCGCTGCAGAATGTTGTATTTTGTTACTTACCCAAAAACCGTAACCGTACCAACCTAGCCAGCTAGCGATAGGAACAACGGTTGCTTGAGCCAAAAAGGAAGACTATACGTCAGGCGATGTATATTATCATCTGTTTTAATTTTTATACATATAATTTGCTTACAAGTCGGCTGATCGTCATCATCAGTGCAATGACGGCAGCAAGGCTCCGACCTTTAAACCACTGACTA
This sequence comes from Rhizopus sp. PT2906, assembly GCA_025529335.1. Lineage (NCBI taxonomy): Eukaryota > Fungi > Mucoromycota > Mucoromycetes > Mucorales > Rhizopodaceae > Rhizopus > Rhizopus sp. PT2906. Next base: position 37,774 of record JAMYHX010000381.1, read on the forward strand.
AGTATTGTTTCTTGTACAATGACGACTGTTCCACTTCCAATGCCATAAAGAACGCGGCCAAAGATCATGGTTGATAGACTAGTTGTTGAGGTAGATGCTGCCACCAAGATGTTACCCATAGCGATCAATACTGTGGTAACAATAGACCCTGGGATGGTACCGAAAGCGTCAACAAAGATACCGCCGATAAGTGGCAAAACTGTATTGACTACAGATACGCTGGACTGAATGGTTCCATACTGAGAATTGGATATATTGAATTCCTAAATGCAAACAACGGAAAAGAGTGAATGATCAAAATGCCAAGCATATCTTTTGTTCTTTACCTTTTTGATAATGGATTTCATTGCGCCGAGAGTATGTGCAGAGAAATGGCTGCCCACTTTTAATAAAAAGCTTAATTATTTATTATAAATGAAAAGTAATCCTTATACCTGCTAAAAACATGGCACATAGCAAGGCAACCAACTTGTATTTCCATGGCTGATCTGATAACTGGTTCGTTGGATTTACATAATCAATTTGTTGAACATCAACCTTTGTACTCATACTACTGCTGCTAACATCATCACTATTGATATCTCTGTAACCAAAGTCTTGCTTAGGTAGTAGAGGTGTTTTTTCTCCAGTCATGATTAATAAATTATAGCAGTAATAAAAGAGAGAAAAAAAAGAAAATGGAAATGAAAGGCTTCCTTTATTTATACAATACAGGTAAAACGGTAAAAAAGTGCCTCCGTCACCTTTTGGATCTGATAAATAATACGAATAAAGAATCAGATAACTTGATTTCACGTGGACACACGAACGATGACCCTACCCCCCAAATTCTGACTGAGTTTAAAATAAACTCCATATGTTGGGTCAAGTTTTTTTTTTGGCTCTTTTGTTCAACATGTCCAAAGGTAAGAGAGAATGATTCTCTAATGGATGAAGCAATGACATGAGAATAGGCTCAACCTCATCCCAATCAAATGAGCGTCCTCCTGCTCCACCAGGTCCCAAAAACTTTGTTGAATGGTATCTTCTTTCATACAACCAAGTTTCTTTTCTCGGCTGGTTTTGGATCTTGTACTTGACCGTCTCTGAACTATACCAGAAACAAGGTGATTACCGAGGCGTGTTTGACCTCGTCTGGCCTTCTCTTAGCTATGTTCAAACAGCTGCTTTATTCGAGGTAAGCGACATTGTTGATTGAAGTAATACTCATAACAAGATAGGTTCTCCACAGTGTCTTGGGCTTTGTAAGAGCACCCATTATGACTACCTTGATGCAAGTTGCTTCTCGTTTATTCCTCGTCTGGGGAGTCAACTATTTTGTTCCCGAAATTCATACACACTGGTCCTTCTCAACCATGGTCATCGCTTGGTCCATTGCTGAATGTACGCGATACGCGTTCTATATCTTCCACCTCTCAGGCGGAGGTGTACCCGGTTTGATCTCTTGGGCTCGATACAACTTCTTCCTTATCCTCTATCCTCTTGGCGTATTTTCCGAAATGATGATGGTTTATCAAGCCTTACCTTATGCCAAGGCAATTCACCCAGCTTATTACTTTGGTCTCATTGCTGTTGCTCTTATCTATATTCCAGGTACATAAAAAAGATAATTTATGCAATGATAAGGGGTATTTATTAAATATATGCCAGGTTTCCCCGTCTTGTTCTCGCACATGTTGGCTCAGCGTAGAAAATATGCAAGAGGTGATTTAAAAAAGAAGCAATAAATAAATAAAAAAAAAGGATGGAAAAAGGGAGATTAAAGAGAAGCATCAACGATACCACCGCTATTGATCGCATACGTCGCTTCACTTTCGGGCATGTCAGGTGAATCAAATAATTTTGCAACTCTTTCTTCACCTCGTCCTTTTCGTAAGTAAATGCGTGTAGATGATCTAAAAAGATATGAGATGAAGAAATACATTGTCAATATATACTTACGCATGAGCCTATGCATCAAAAGTCAGTATGTTTAACAGTATGAGCACAAAATAGCTTACCAAGACATGCCCTCCTACGGGTTTCTTTGGATCAGCAACAAAGGTCATACCGCCTATATCAGAAATGATCAAACTTCTATACTGCCTGACAACTTTCATTACCTCCTGGATCGGATGAGACCTGATTTGTCATGAATACTGCAATATTATACTCTTCTGAGATCTTTTGCAGTCGATTAAGCATTTGGTTAAGCTTTTGCTGTCTATCTGCCAATTCTCCACGACCAGAGTAATCACAGCGAAATAAGGAAATGATCGAATCAATAACCAACAAACGATAAGTACCCCTTTGTTCAGCAAAGTGGGCTGCGAGTTCTGAAATGAGTTCCATTTGCTGATCACTGTTCCATACGCGGGCAACAACAATATTATCTAGAACGATATCAGGATCTACTCCGTATCGATCAGCGATGGCTGAAATACGGTCAGGACGAAAAGTGCCTTCGGTATCAATATAGGCTTTATAAACAAAAAAAAAAGTCAACCGCAAGGACAATAAATGTATGATGGAGAGGTTTACCTGCTTTGCTATTAGCGCCGCCTTCTTCAGGCGATAGCTGTACTTGCACACAGAGTGTATGTGCCAATTGAGTTTTACCTGTTCTGTACTCACCAAACGCTTCAGTGAGAGACATGGTCTGAATGCCACCTATTGACACATCAAATGAACAACATGTATAACTTTTTTTTTTTTTTTTTTACTTACCTCCCAAAAGAGAATCGAGCTGTTTACTTCCTGTTGATATTCTGACCACTTTTTCTCTTTGCACTGCTACTTGCTTGGCTGTAACAAATCCAGGTCCCTATTGAAAAAAGGTTTAGGCATGACAAACATATATGTGTGTGTAACTTGTATTTGCCTCTATTTTTAATGCAGCTTCTTTGATCTTGTCTACTTTTGTTTCTGAAAGCCCCTTGATCTTGAGTAAAGCTCTCTTGGTGGTCATTTGAACTCCCTTGAAGAAAGACATTAGACTATAGTAATGTACGATATTTACTTACTCTAACTGTGCATAATCCTGCTGTCTTTAACTTTGTTATATCCGCGACACCTATGCCATGTGCTTGCAGATCGTCAATCTCTGTATAAAAAAGCTACAAACTCATTAAAATCATTGTTCCTGTTAAATAAACATCTTTACTTGTTCTTGAGACGATTTAGTCGTCTCATTCTCTTGCTGTGCAGCTACTGCATCATCATCGTCATATTTAGAAGGCATAAAGAAAGAAGACGAAACTGTGGTTAATCGTTTACCCTTAATAAGCAAATACGAATGACCACAATCTGACCAATAAGAATTGATTACAAAAAGTGAGGTGACTCATCTTCAACTGTTTAAACCATTATAAATATGACCCCACACTTTAACGCTTTTTCTTTAATTTTACTATGCTATCTAGATTATTAAACTCAGTGCGATCCTCAATTACCAACAAAACTCACAACTCGATTATTGAAGATAAAGAAATTATAGTCCGAGCAAGACAACATATGATACCAAGGAGAAGTCTTCATGGTCTGTCAAAGAATGAAGCAGACGACTTTATCCAACGAGATTTGGTTTCCAGTTCATTGTATTAAGCAGTAGCATCCTTTCTCTCTTTTTTTTTCTTTTTGTTTATAAATATGAATAAATAGTGTATATATATACCCATCTTGTAATTAATACCACAACTTTTTTTTTCTTGTTACCACAGAAGGACTTGTTGACCACCTGGCGTAGCAAGTAGACTACAAAAGAGGAAAATCAGAGCGTGCCTTTGCATTTCACATTCAATGTGTGAATACACTGAAAACTAAATATGGAATTTAACCCACTTACGACGTAATAAATCACATTGAATTTGTAGTAGAATTGGAAATAGATACCATATTTGTGTTCTGGCAACAAAAGTAATAATAGTCGTACATCACCTTTTCGTGTATATATATACACACACACACATATAGTCATAGCACGTAACTCTTCCTATATAAAGTAATGAAAATAAGTTTCTATGACAATAGCAAGACCACTTGCTATGTATTGGACAGAAGACAGTAATAAACAATAAAATGGCGGTAGTCACAAGTAACGCCACCCTTGTTCCATCCTCTTTTAACTTGTGTAACATTTATAATTAGAAAAAAAAATAAAACTTCTTTTCTTTTCCTTGTCCTTCTTTTCCTTTCCTTTCATCAAATAAATGTCACCTGTCACTGTATCAACCTCGGGAATTGGTATTGCCCATTTGCCTAACCAACGACACAAGATTGTCACCAATAAAGGAACCAACTTCACTATCATGGTCTGTGGTGAATCTGGACTGGGAAAGACGACGTTTATCAATACACTCTTTACAACCATTATCAAAGAACCCAAAGATCAAAGCAAACGATGGACCAAACAATTAGATAGAACGGTTGATATCGAAATCACAAAGACAGGTAAAAATAGATTGCTTTTTTATATTTCACAA
>JAMYHX010000382.1:0-42188 GCA_025529335.1 Rhizopus sp. PT2906
ACGCTATCATAAAGTGAGGTCATATTATATAATGAGCCAGAAGCAATATTAAAAAAGAGATAGCCAAAATGAAATCACCACCAACACACTCTACTTGCATTCTTAATCTCAATCTGAGCAGAGATGACTGAAAAAATAAGTTGATTGAATATTTATTCACGGACAAAGCTTTCTTGTGACATGGGTAATAAAAAACAGTAAAGAAAAAAATTTATTAGTCGTCGATGGCCAAAAGATATAATCCCTTTCGTTTGCATCAATTGATCGACCACAAAGTGATACGATCTCTTCGACATTCACTAGCTTCACCTTATAACTAGCAGAAAGAGTTTTATAGGGCCAAATCTCACCTTTGGTACACTCAACACTGAATATTTTAACAAGTGCTAATAACTTCAAACATCCATCGGGAAATCTATACCTCAAGTAGACTATAGCTTCACCAAAATAAGCAAGTTCTTTAATATCAATATTTGGTCTTCTTTGCTTTTTGGTATTGACTTTTAAACAGAGCTTAATAAAGAAGCTAGTTCTATTGCCTCTTTTATGATTTACTGAGCATCCAAAAACTGTTCCATATGGACTCTAAAGTCTAGATTCAAACTCTATAATACCTTCTGGGTCAAATGCATTATTAGAGCCATGGCTTTGAATGCCAAAGTATGCTTTCAAATAAGGAAAGCAATCGAAATCTAAAACCTCTTCATTGTTCCTTAGTTCCACTCGGTTGATCGGTTCCCAAATTTCATATTCGTTTTCTTCATCATCATCCAACAGGACCTTACTAGCCTTAATTTTATCTTCATTGCCAAATAGAGCAGCACGTTCAATTCAACGGGATGAAACAAGCTCTATCAAAACATTACTGCTGTTGGTAAAAGGGTCTTTCCTTGATTTGGTTCTTGCTTTGTATTCTTGGATAGTTCTTTCGATTGAGAAAGCAGCATAAGAAGGCATTGACCTTAAAAACAGAATTAGATCTGGTAAGTGCAAAAGGAAATTCTGGTTTAAATTGAAAGCCCATGGTTGAATCTTTTCGTCATCTGTAAGTTCTTTCAGCCAGGAAATCCATTCTAGAATTTGTGCTCTCAAAACGTCTACATCCATTCTAGTAATATCTCTTTGACAAGCGAGATTGCATATTTTCGATATGCACATTATCTTCTGTCGAGTAACTTTATCAAAGAAACTGGCCACTGTTGTTGGTAGAATATACCTTAAGAAGTGAATCCAATCAACTGCACGGTATATCCACTTTCAACGTTTTCCATAACCTTTGAGAAGGTTGTTAAGACAAGCGAACATGACAGCCTTAAGAGAGAATTGATATTTTGAATATCTTTGTTTCTCAGGCGCAGAGAGTACTGGTATCTTTTGTCAATGGAAAAGCCGTCTGCTGTTATTAATCGTGCAATTTATGGCCCGACATTGCAACCAAACAAGCGTATTAAGTCTATTGGGAAAAAATGTGCCATGTAAGCGCTTCAAACCAGTAAACGGCGTAGGAAGCTTTTGGCCAGAATCCACAACTGTCATCGTAAACGAAGCCTTGGTTCGGTAAGCGATGGAATTGGAAGGATAAAAAACATTTTTTCCTTCAGTTCTGAGAGCCTTGATTGTACAGCATCTACATCCACTGGGATAAATATGCCACGACTGCCCAGCAAGCTTTACACATGCAGAGATATCACCACCAGCAAACAGTAGATGTACATTAATTGTCATATTAGAACCATCAAGCTTAAATTCGTCACGCTCTAAGGTCATTAATTCTTTCATGATGGGCTTGACGAAGGAAAAGAGGCCCTTTGGCGATGTAGAATCAGGAGCGACACATGTTTACAGCATATACTTACTTTCGGTACAGATCACCTCCGGTAAATTAAGGATGATCAAGTGAAATGTGGTCATCGTATGCCGTCCATTTTTGAAGACTTGGAAGCCATCAGCGAATAGACCAAGGCAGATGATCAATTTGTCCTTTTTTTTTTTGCTGTAAACTTTCGGCAATTTTTCGCCAAATGATCCATCAAAAACACCATACATCACTTCAGACTTTTTCTCGTTCTTTCTAGGCGACTTCAATAGCTCAAATGTTTCCTTATCATTAACAAACAGTGCAAGTTGATCTATTAGTGGAAGGTACATCATCTTTTTAGCATCAATCTTGTTTCCTTCACACTTGGAGTTGCTGCACTTCTCATAGATCTATGCATTTTCATCGTACAGTATACATCCATTCTTACAGCCACCAAGCTCTTTTACCTTAGCGGGAAATCTCTTGGTGATTCTTTCTTTCGATTTGTAATGGGAGTACAACAGAGGCGCTTCAGAACAGTATGCCTTCATACGGTTATTGACCATGCCAATTATACCGCCCAGGACCTCTCTAGAAACACCTTTCTTAGCGTACTGGAAGATTTTAAGACTAGTTTGAAGAGCAGGATCATCAACCGTCGAATAATTGATTTTGACTTCTTTCGGCCCAATAATCTGCTCGTCCTCCACAAGAGACTCCTCGTAAGTGGGCTCATTATCTGATTCATACCGATGCCAATCTGTCTCAAAGTTCATCTCCTCGTCTATGTTGCCAATGTCAACCATGTCATTAACATCTTTGTTGTCTGTTTCGGATACGTCACCCAAAGACATGTCATCTTCATCATATTCATTATGAGTCTGGATAAAGAAGAACTTTGATAAAAAAAAAAGTAAAAATGGCAATGTTTCAATTTTTATTTTTAAGACAATATGAACAATAAACTGTACAAATTCTTTTGCATCTATTGCAAAGAAGCAGTAAATGAAGGAAGCCATAAAGTTATAAAAGCTTTTCATTATTTGAATGAATGCTCTTATTACTTAGGCTCAGAGGTAGGATTAGAAATGTGCTTTATACTCTTACACTAATTTTGGATTTTTTTTTTAAAAAAAATTTAAGAAACAATCACAATCTAAAATTAATAGAAATGATTAGATCTGTGTAGAAATGTTTAGATTTGTGAAGAAATCTTCAGATTTTTGAAAGAAATTGTTAGATGCGGACTAAAAATTTCCTACAGTGTTAATTAAAGGATTACTAACGACGAAGTAGCAAATACCAGACATATTGGCATGATCAACATAATATTCGAGAAGTCACATAAAATTTAAGAGCATTCTATTTTTTTAACCAAGAAAAACTACTACAAAAAGAAGAATGACAGAAATAAAGGCAGTTTTAAACAATGTTGAGCAGTTAATACGAGAAGCCTTCAACAATGTTATGATTTGACTGTAATTATATTGATTGAGGTTGTAGTAACGGAAAAGATGACGCTTTTTTAATATAGATTTGAAGTCTGGAAAATAATGAAAAACTAAAGCAAAGCTCTATTACCTAACTGTACGTTACTAAATTACATTGATCTATCTGTAGAAAGATTTTATGCTTGCTGTATTCGCAGTAAGTTTTTTTCTCTTTTTCTAAATGTATATAACACAATTATTTGCTTTTCATAGCGATAAAAAATAGATACATCGGAGACTGTGTGCTATATGTAATAAACTGTATATTTCTCTAACAAGGATCTACATTTTTCTTCAAGACTTGTTGGCTGTGTTATTCTGTCTATTTTTATACAAACTGATGTATACATGCATTACTCCTTCAAGTTTTGGGGTTGGTTATGGACTTACAATTATTCAAATACTTTTCATGTATGCAAAACTGCGATGACTGTGCGTCTGTCCCTCTATATATGACCATTGTTTTAACAACTTTGATACTATCAATCACACTGTATCACAAATCCACATTGAATAACGTCTACTGCGTTAAAAGCCTCGCCTCTCTGTCATAAAATCTTTTCTCGACACAGCAAGCAAACTGTTAAACAGCTGGAGAACGGCCAAAAAAGGCCCATAACTTAGGACTGAGCTCGAAGTATGAAAGTACGGACCGGAATGTCATAGATCGGACGTAGTCCTATCAAAAGCAAAGTACTTTTGTTTTCTTTACCGTGTTCCTACATAAAAGTATACCTTTGGTATGTAGAATAGGGACAAGCTGCCTATAGAGATATTGCAACAGATATTCGAAACTGTTCAATAAATGTGAGATTACCTTCCAAGTTGGTTAGTACAATATCAATGCATTTCTAAAAACTACAGCCAAGCAGCAACTGAACTCAGGTATCGTTCAGTCAAACTTTGTAGTCGATCAAGTGTGAGCTTGCTACAATTTGTCCAAATGTAGAAAGTTTACCATTGCTGTCTTGCTCTTGTTAAATTTGCAACCAATCATTGGCATAAGCTAAGCAAACCTTCCTAATTCTAAACTATTCACCTTTATGTTGCCATGGGTACAACAACTTGAGTAACCATGCGTTATTAAAGATTATCGTTTACAAAATAGGCAAGAAATGATATGACGTATAAGCTGAGTCTATTGTAGAATAGAATGAGGCAATTAACAAAGCGCTTCGGATACAGATATCAGTCTATTGACATCCTATTGATACAACTTGATATCAACGTAGTAATATTTTTTTCTTTTCATGTTTATCATTTATTTTCATATTTTATTTAATTGATATTATCAATTGAAGGACAATGCGGTCCAAGCAGGCTCTTTCACGAACTTTTTGTTTTTCTCAATAGCGTACACAAGATAGATTAATGAAACTTAAAATCCCGACAATATACCTAACGGTAAATATGCCAAGAAATAGGCGGTTGTAGTTATTATTTATTGATGATGTGTGATAGTGCAAGACGTTGTATGATACAAATGATGGAGTTGATATATATATGTGAGTATAATAAGCGGGTATTCATTTGAGTGCAAATTCTAGATAATCTTTATATTTGATAAACTGATCCACTTCGATCAGGTTAACAAATAGGTTATACTAAAAAAGGTGTTTTAGTAAAAAAAAAAAATGCATATATTCTTTAAATATTACCTTTACAACAGCTAATAAAAATAGATTAGCGTATGTCGAATAGATAAAGGAAATACGACTTACCTAGAAAGCTTCTTTCCATCTCGTTTACTTCTCTTGGACTATACAACGGCGATACAAATTTGTGTACTGATTGCACGATACTGTTTGAATCTTCAATAAATTTCGAAGCCAAAACAACTGCGGCAATAAACATCTTGTAAGGTGTATCGAATTCTACTTGGGGTAAGTAAAGACATGTGTATATATGATATAAAACTTACCTCCTTTTGACTGATGAGGTAGACAGCTCTTTAGACGACCAAGATAAATGAGAGCCACAACCAGTATGGTAGGTGTAAGTTTACAATGATAGAACGTATGCTTTATGAAGACGTGTAATGTGGGTAATAGTCTATGCTGATAATGTGACCTCTCCTTTGAGCACTCAAGCAATGTCTTTACATTTGAAGCTGTGTATGCAATAAGATGGTTGATATTTCTAGGCTCAAAATGATGTGCTGATGCTAAACTAATCATAATAATAAAAGGAAAAAAAAAAAAGGTAAAAATGAGGGACAAGTGCAGCCTCCTTTTTTATTACCCTTGCAGGCAAAATAAACCAAAAATGGATATATTTTTAAATGATTTAACTCAAAATAGAAAGTCTAGATCGTCTTGGCTTTTACTTATTTTTTCTGTTTCTTTGATTGTTTATCTACTTTTTGTGGTGCTGGTCTCTTTTCTACTGCAATGGGTGTCTTTTCAACATTTGCCAATGTTTCCTTTATTATTTTCTTTTCTCCTATGCGTACGATGAGTGCGTTCTTTTTGTTATCTTTTACTTGTGCAAGCATTAATTCATCATCCTAATCTATCATCAGAACATGCTCATTTCTATCATTTATAACAATTTACCTCCAAACTAGTTGGATATCTCTCAAGTCTCTTCTGTAAAATAGTTTTAATCTTTTCTTTTACTTCTTTTGTTAACTTTGGCTTTGGTAACTTTTGCTTCTCTTCTATCATTTTGAACTCATCCTTTGTACTACACAATACATGTACTTTTTTTAGAGTTAGTAAATGAGCTTCTGCTGATATAGCATTTGAATACCAGAAACAATCAGTTCAGGAGGTATTTCGTACTCTTTATCGATAACAAAACAGCTTAACAAAAGAGTTAATAACACAGAGACAGTACCCTTTTTTTAAAAAAAAAACTTACTCATCCAAAGCACCTTCTTCCATCAAAAATTCAATCTATAATAAAGTCAATATCAATTGTCTACAATATGTATCCTTACCTTTTTCTCCTTTAATGCCTCATCTTGCCCTTCACAGCAAACATCGACAACCAAAGGACCATCCAACTCGACAAGATCAAAATCATTCTTTTCATCAACAAATCCATACTTTCTCAAAAGATCAGCATTACATAGGTCACCATAGGTGTTGTAGATTTGTTCCCCTTCTTTTATGTTTTTGATCGCTTTCATCTGTAAGCAATCTGGTTCATGGAATAAGCGTGCATTATTGAACCCAGTTTTATGATTTAGCATATCTGCCATTGGTACCATCGTGATCAATCCTTCCTCATCGTCATCATCGTCATCATCATCCTCTTCTTCTTCTTCTTGTTCTTCTTGAGTCTTTTTCTTTGGCAATTTTTGCATTTCGTCAAGGAAACTGTAGGCCATAATTAATGATCCACAGATATGAAATAATTCAAGATTGTGTTTCTTTTCATCAAATAACTCGGGATGTTTCTATATATTATTAGTACTTGACCTTAGCCAATTCTTGCTTTTTCCTTACCTTAATAATTGGCTCAAGTTGATTATGGAATAAGTCATCCGAATCCTTTTTTCCTATTTTAGCTTTTAAGAAAGAATGAGCATATCAAGGCACATATACATGACTAAGGTCTTACAGACAATATCAGTTCCTTCCAATTCTTTCAAATCATCTTGATTCCAAAACATTGGCGTAGAAAATTCTCGAGGTAGAACATCTATGCGTATATCTGTGTAAGCCGTCATGACCCCTATCTTGTATTATCACTCTTACCAAAATAAGGCTTCCAGAATGAATCTGGCTTATCAATTTCATACATCATACAAAGAATAAGTGGGGTCCATCCAGGAAGTTCTGATAGTTCGCTCACTTTATCTTTAAGTGGGCTTGTTAATTGTGAAAGCAGGATAGATCGAGGTAGTGAAAATAAGACGTCTCCTTCCTTTATGTCTTGTGTGGCAATAACGCCACGTCCAGAATTTTCTGAGCGATAGTCTTTAAATGCAATCTTGTCGCTTATCGTCGCTCCATTTGCCACTAACCAATCCCAGAATGCTTTCCCCTTTTCTTCAAACGTTGTCATGTTCCAAGAAAGAAAAAGAATAAAAAATTAAGTCACGTTACTCAAGCTGTCAATATATTCTGTAACAATGCCCTGTTCATCGACTCTAATCACCCTTCTTCTCTATCTGACTCAATCGATAACCTTTCCCCTCCCATTGATATAAAGGACAGACTTTTGATTGGAAAGCATACTAGTAGAATTAGTTTGAATTTGATGTAGTTTATGCAGTAAAGCATACGTTCTACAAGCCAGATAGTATGTGTATGCAAATAGTCACCTCCCTCCCCCTTTTTTTTAAAAAAAAATAAAGCAACTCTTTTCTTGATATTGTCATAGAATCATGCTCTATCGAATACGACATAGCTTTAGACAAACCAAGCCGAGAGTAGACAGATATGCACATGGTGGCTTTTGTGGCTTGTGTATAAAAACAGACAACCGTCTTCGTATTTCATTTATTACTATTCTCTTTCTACAAGGAAAATGGAATCAAAATACAGCGACTGTACTCGCGAACAGTTATTGGAACGCATTGCCGAATTAGAAAGACAGCTGAATAAGACCGAAACAGATGATTCAGAACTGAAGCACAAAAAGACAAAAAAGCGTGACAAGCAACGACCATTCGACATGTCCAAGTATACGAAACGAAAGATAGCACTTCGCGTGGCTTATATCGGCTGGAACTACATTGGGTTTGCTAGCCAACAAGATCCTGAACGAGTGCCGACGATTGAAGACATGCTATTCAAAGCCCTGAAGGAATGTAGACTGATTGAGCAAATCGACGATAGTGTAGATTACACGCGATGCGGTCGAACAGACAAGGGCGTCAGTGGCCTCGGGCAGGTCATCGCACTTTGGGTGAGATCTAAAAAGCTGGCCTCTGACCCTTCACCAGGACTGTTGCCTCCCGAAGAGGAACTTGCCTATGTCGAGACGATCAATCGTGTCCTACCAGATGATATCCGTGTCCTTGCGTGGGCACCTGTTCCTGACGACTTTAGTGCTAGATACCACTGTACATCACGCACATACAAGTATTTCTTCTCGAGGGGATCCATGGACATCAATCGAATGCGTCAGGCATGTCAATATTTTGAAGGAGAACACGATTTTCGCAATTTCTGCAAGATGGATCCATCCAAGAATATCGTTTCCTATAGCCGCTTGATTCTTTCCATGAAGATTAATCCTGTTCAGCATACAGATACCAAGTCCGTAGGACACGGAACAGATTTTTATGAGGTCGAATTAAAAGGTACCGCTTTTCTCTGGCATCAAGTTCGATACATGATGTCTATTCTCTTCCTTGTCGGACAAGGCCTGGAGCCTCCAGAGACAATTCGCGATTTACTGGATATTGAAAAGGTGCCTTCAAAGCCTGATTTTCCAATGGCGAGTGATTTGCCTCTTGTGCTCTATGATTGCGAGTTTAAAGATCTCGAGTGGCATTATGCGTTTAAAGATACAGTCTATGAAACGTTCCCACCCACAATGCGTACTTACTTGCATTTCAATGAAGCATGGAATATGCAGATGATCCGAACACTCACCTATCAATATTATCTTACCCATGTTGGATCATTCCCAGCTGTTATGCCAGATAAGAGCGTCAAGACCATAGCTGATCTAATGTCTGAGCGCAAACCTAAAAGAGCAGATGGAACAGTCGTGGTACCCTTAGGTGCAGGAAAGGAAATAAGGATGACAAAGTATAAGCCAGTATTAGAAAGACCAAGATGCGATACGGATGAAACAAAGAAGGAGAAATATCAAATACGTAAAAAGAGAAAACTCGATACACAAGAAGAAATGACCTAAATCTTTCTATCTGTCTATATCTATCATAAATATGCTGTACATAAATAAAACTGTTTTCTTTAGACAACGTCTTATCTCTTATAAACATCAAAACTGATTAAAGCTTTTATTATATTTAAAAACTCTTGTTGGTATCCTTAATTCTATATTTGCCATACTACATAAAGATATTAGAATACAAGGGAAGTTGTCTCTTTTTTTTTTTTTTACTTTTTTTTACTTACGGATTTTGATGGATCAAATACTTCCCATCTACTTGCAGGGAAAATATGCTTGTTTCTTTCATACCAAGATCTCTCTACCACTTTACCCGCGTGTGACTAATAAATGTATAAGTGGTTGTTCTCTCTCCCTCTCTACTTCTATGAAGCCTACCTCATCCTTTTCGATAGTTGCATCATTGACTAAACGAACGTCATCATGAACATCAAAGTTAAATAATGGACCTGATTTTCCTCTTGCTTTGTTGACGATAAAATCATAAAATGTATAATGCTAAGTTGTATTATGTAAGCATTATCCCGTTTACACAACATATATTTAGTCCTTACATGAGGAATAATAAGATCTTCTTTTACATATAAAAGGTTATCTGTGTTCACTCCTCTCAATTGAGGGAATTGTGTACGACAAAGTTCCAAGAACTGTTGAATAGTATCTCCCTTTTTACACTACAGCAAATGATAAATATCATGGATGCTTTCAAAACTGAATATACTTACTGTAACAACTTTACGATGCCCGCTACCATCCCAATATGAGTAGGTAATATCAATTTTTTCATCTATGTAAGGGAAGAGGTGCATCAGTGAGCGATTTCCCAGTGTCACTTTATTCCTTTTTTTTTTACTTTTCATTTGCTCTTGCTTTGCCAGCCATTCTTTTCGTAATTCTTCTCGTTCAATTCGTTCTCTTTCTTCTCTTTCTCTGTCTGGCAAGAAACTCGTATCAATCGTAGGATCCTTCATGATTCTTCTTTTCTTTGTCCCCTTCTCTTCTCCATTCTCTTTTGTCCCTTCCTCTTCCTCTTCCTCTCCTCCATCTTCAGCAAATGATAATTTTAAGAGTTGCCTCTTCTTTTTCTTTTTCTTCTTATCTTCACTATTTGTACAAATATAAATACAAACACACATACATACACTAAAGGATCTTTCAGCTTACTTTAATAGTGATGTCTTTGCTGCTTCTCTCTTTTGTTGTTCTTCCAAATTTTCACGAATCTTTCTGTAATCTTTTAATTCTGTAAGACCCACAGTACTGCTTTTTAATTGAGACTCGATATCTGATTTTGTCTTTACGAATTTGTCAGATCCAACACGCACTTCACTCATCTAGAAAGAATAAAAAACTTTTTTATTTAATACTTATATTCTTTGGCTACACTTGCTTTATGTAGGTTACCTTTGCATTCTTTTGACGCTCTCTTTCTGCTTCTTCATAGATCTTTTGTCTTTGCTTTTCAAGCATAGATTGACGATGACCTTCAATTTTTGAATCCATTGTTTACTGATTAAAAAAAAAAAAAAAAGAATCTCCCACAAGAAAAAAAAAAGCACAATTAGAACTCCGTAGAACATTAAATGAGTCTTGAGATATGATCTCGAAGATTTATATTTATGCAAGCATAAAAAAGCATCAAACTCAATGTAGAAAATGCCACTGAAATTACATTTCTTTCTTTATTTTACGATAATCATGTTTATGGGGGGATTTCTAAGCTTTAATTGTGCAACTATTCACATGGCTTTAGGTAAAAAAAGGAAAGCCAACTAGAAACGATTCTTTGTTTAAACTGCCTGTTTCATGACTGACCCCTCTTTTTTTTTACTTTGAAGTGTTTTCAGGAGCAACAGGTTCAATAACGCATGACGAAGTTAGGGATGAATATTTGAAATGTTACCCTTGAAGGATACACACATTGTGCAATATTAAAATAGATAGTTTTTGGAGAAATTACACGAATAAAGCAAGTAGTACACGCGTCATATATCTTGTGTATCATCTAGTTTAAATTATGGATTTATTTACTTAAAACAAGGCAGTAAACATGAGAACGGCAGCTAAGCCAAGAGAAGGAACAATAGAGCTACCGGAACTACTGGCAGCAGCAGAACCAATCTTGGATGAAGTGCTAGATGAAGCAGTACTGCCACTGCTACTTGCGCTATTGTTGCTGGCAGAAGTACCGTTCAAGGTGTTGGTCCATTGGATATTTTCAAAATAGGGGTAAGTAATGTTGTAACAGGTAGCAACGTCAAGAACTTGCTTATAAGCACTGACGATCTTGGGCAAGTAGTCTACAGCCAACTGCATTGTGTTGTTGTTGATTTCGTGAGTCAAGACAATGTTACCAGAGTTGGCAAAAGTTCCGTTGGTACCCATTGTGATAAAGTCTTGATAGTTTTGTTCAACAGCTTCCTCAGTAGTAGTAAGACCAGCGGCCCAGTCATCGGTGTCAAGGTTCCAGATAACAGCAGTAAGGTTTAATTGTGTAGCAATCCAACGGACTCTGTCATCAATGTCACCGTAAGGCTATATGTAATGCATAAGCTTTTTTGAAACGTTCACACTATTTTTTTTTTTTTTTTTACTTACAGGACGCCAATAACGAGGAGTAACACCTGTAGCGAGTTTAATGGCCTTTTGTGTATAGTAAAGTTCGGCAAGGACTTCTTCATTGGTAAGAGTAGTTGTGTAGTTGTGTGACCAAGTGTGGGCTGCAATGTGGTGACCATCCTTAAGACCACGCATAGCTCCATAGGGCCAGTCAATAACATTAGAACCAATATAAAACATGGTAGCCTTTAATTTGTTATCTTGAAGATAGTTATAGAAGGCATTATGAGAACAGTTTGGTCCATCATCATAGGTAAGACCCCAAGTTTCTGGTTCAGGACAGTCGGAAATGTCTTCATTGACATCGGGCAGCTTGGGCTTTGTACAGGTGCTAGCGGACCACCAGCAGTCAGGGTCTTCAGTAGCAGAATAATTGCTCATATCTAATCCACCACTGGCAGTCAGTTTGCGAGGTTGAATGTTGGGTGCCTTTGTCCAATCGATAGAGTTATACAATGCTTGGAATTCTGCTGACTGGGACATGCCGTTGCTAGTAGCTGTTTGCCAGGAAGTGGGCCACTCAGATTGATTAAAGACAAACAAAGATGAATCAGGTTGATAATATTGACATTCAGCAGTTGGGTCAACACTAGTTGTTTGAGTGATGGAAGGGATAGAGATGTTTTGAGGATTGACTTGAGAAGTGAATGATTGCCAATAGTTTGAAGCATCTGCGGAAACAATGGTTGCCAATTTTGCAAGAGCAACTGAAATAGCAATGGATTTGAGTTGCATTCTATAGTAAAAACAAGAGACAAAGACACAGAAAAAGAACAAAGAGCTAGTTACTGTATTTATAACAATGACGGAAATAACTTTTCGCGATGCACACCCCTTTTGCCTGTAGGTCTATTCCAAAAACAAAAAACTATAAATAGTAAAATTAACTATAAAATAATCGTGCAGTAACACAGCCAAGACTTCTGTCATACTAAGTATTTTACTATCTTTAGGCAATTTTTTGCTGAGTTGGCTATCCTCAGATTAATCTAGTAGCTTGGGCCGCATTTTTTATTTTGTGTCAGAGCTAGTATCAAGCTATACTGTTAGTCTGGGATAATGAACAGTTTCTATAGTATCTGTTGTTATGATACATATGTTGATCTACCTTCATGTGTCACAAACATAGTAAGGACATGCTAAATTTATTTTGGATGAAAAAGATACATCTTTACGTCACGTTATTAAAACGTTATTTTTACTGTAAATAGTAACCAATTGACACGTTGTTTCTATTTCTGCTCATACTCTTACTTTAGCTCTAGAGCAAATCATTCATCAAATGTTACATGAAAATTATTATTGTATGCAACCAAGACTTCCACTTCTAGGCACTTTCAAACTTTCTAGCAATTCATTTAAAAAATAATCGCTGTTTTCCTGTCCTTTTACATACTTCCTAGTCTATAATCAATGTCCTACCAAGTGAATCATCTGTCACACTAAGCATATTGTCATAGTGTGTCTGGCTCTTGAGTGATACTTTTAAGCCAAGCACGAGGAAAAGGCTTTAGATATAAGCAAGATCTTTTATTTGTAAAACATTGAATGGCTAAAGAGGGTTACTTTGCCTGGAACAGCTTGATAAGCGCACAAAAAAAGCTCGATGGCGCTGTAAAAGGAAAAATAGGGCTTTATAATAATGTTTCCGAGAAGAAATACCACAGGTATAGAGAGATTAATGAAGGTAGTTTAAAAAAGAAGTTATATTTGATTGAAGAAGCTAATGAAAAACTTGCATTATACGCTCTTCGGCAGAGGCATTATCTGAAATTACGAATGGCATACGGAGGTTGACAAGAAAGCTGAGACTTTCGTTGAGCTTAGAGTTACGGACCTTTATTGATTAACTGCTAATATAAAGGTTGGAGATTTACGCAAGAGCGGCTTTTGACTACTTCTTTATATATTCCGCAATCTCTTTTTGATAATCTGGCTTACTTCTTCGGTCATTGTCATACAAAGTAAATAAGATATAAGGTTGGCGTGCATAAAGCTTTATTAACGAACCAAAGACATGAATCTGATTTGGATGAAGGCTAGGTAACGTTGATATTCAAGACAAGGCTGGTTTTTGATACATCAAAGTACTACCAAGGACGAGGAATAAGACCTATTGTAATAGATCCGATAATTGGCTGGTTCTTTGCATCAGGATGGGATACTTGACGTAGTTGACCAAGTGCTGGGATACAACGTCTTCAAATTAGTTAGAAAAAATTGTTGTTTAAGCGCTATTATTTATTTGCGATGTATATCAACACTCTTTCGTAAGGTCAAATATCCCATTAGATATGACCAGGATAGGGCGACTGTAAAGCATGCTCCGTAAATGAATATAGCCAGCAGTTTTATCGAGTGGTATTTAACTTGAAAATCCCTGTCATTATTCGATTAAGCATAAATATAAAATGTTGTAACTACCGTCCTATTTAGGAGATGACGGCTGACCTTGTGGTGCTGACAGTTTTTGAACACGTGCGAAATGATCAGAAATAAAGTGGTTGAAGTAATATGCTTAATCGTACTTCCTCAAGAACAATGGCGCATTATATCATCATCATCATCAATATTGTTTCTTTTAATAAATTCAATCACAGTCGCTTGGCAGATCTTCTTTATATTAAGAGAGTTTGGCAAGCTTTTACTTTGATGGAATATAAAGAAAAGCTGTAACTTTAGGCCAAACATTTTCTTCAAAGCGATATGATAAACTGCCATTTCTTTTATCAAGATTGAACATGACAGCTCTCTTTGAAAACGTATATCTTTATGTTTATTGCCTTCTACCTTTTTTTTCTTTTACTTTGCTTGATCCATTTACCGAATTCTACTTTTAACTCATCAAGCTTTTTCTCTCCGCTTTCCTTTCTGCTGCAGTCAATGTAGACCTGTCATTAAAACTCTACAAGTGACACAATTCAACAAACGGAGCATATACCAAAAAAGAATCCACTGCAATAAATAATTAATCTTTTTTTTTTTCTACAAGAAACAGAACATGGTACTTTTTGTTGTTCAAAAGCAAATAAATAACAAATGTTGACAAGTGGCTGAAATGACGTTTAATTTTAAAGTTGGACTTTCAAAACTTTTTTTTTCTCCTTTTTTTTTTTTTTTTTCTTATTTTCTTATGGATCCTTCGTTAGCGTCATCAATCACAGGCTATTTATCTATCTTATGTTGGCTTATTGTGTTCACACCGTAAATAATCACATGGTTTTATTCATTGGGACTATATTCATTATTATCTTACAGACAGCTATGGGAAAACTATAGACGGAAGAGCGGGGACGGGCTTTCAATGACGTTTCTTGTCATTTGGTTAGCAGGCGATGTCTTTAATCTCTTGGGTGTCATCATGCAAGATCTATTAGTGACAATGGTAAAATGACCTTGCAAAGTCAAACAGAAAAGAGCTAACCACAAAGGAATAGTTCTTTTTGGCACTTTATTATACAGTAGCTGACATGGGACTTATATGGCAAGTTATCTATTATCAGCATAAACGATTGTCCTCGGATGAAGAAGAAAGTGTATCAGAGATATCATCCTTATTGAATTCATACGTGCCTAAAAAGAAGGAACAAGTGCAAAGTAGCAAATATAAGACATTATTCAATTGGATATCAGCATTGTCAATTGTATTAGTAACCATTGTGTCATGTTACACATACTACAATGTCCATCAAACCCACGACATCAGTGGCATCACCTGGCTGCCTCAACTCATGGGTTGGTTAAGTGCTTTGCTTTATGTCGGAAGTCGTATACCCCAATTAGTAAAGAACTATAAAAATCAAAGTACAGAAGGTTTAAGTATAGGTATGTTCTTGTGCGCCGTCATGGGAAATATATTTTATACAGCCGTAAGTATAAATGTTTATGTTGTTATTATCATGCTTATCCAATCATAGTCCATCTTTTTGAAGTCAAGTGACATTGACTATATCTGGAAGAATATGTCATGGATTGTGGGAAGTGTTGGTACTTTGTTATTTGATTTTTTGGTAAAACGACATTCTATATTTTGTTTTTCAATGAAACTTATTATTTTGTAGATATTTATTCAATTTTTTGTTTACAAGCAAAAGTATTAAGATAATACCCCTTTTTGTTCTTTGGTTAGATTCATTAGAATTCATCATTATATTTTTCAATATTTGCTCTCAATAAATAAATGCGTATCATTCATTATAATTTCATAAAAGGATCTTTTTTTTTTTATTCAAATTACAATATATAAAAGATTTATGCTTTTTCTTCTTTTTTTTTTTTGTTAGAGAAAGTCTGTTTATAGAGGAACGGAGACTTGAGAAGCATCCAGGCCCAAGGCATGTAGAAATAAGTTAACATTTGCAATGCGGTGGTTTGCTTGTTCAAGAGGAAGTCTATTACTTTTAGCAAGCAAAATATTTTCCATGACTCGGTCTCTGTATATATTTCATTAGTTTCTTTTCTTTTTAATGCTTTTTTTATTTTTTTACCTGACT
Organism: Rhizopus sp. PT2906; assembly: GCA_025529335.1. Classification (NCBI taxonomy): domain Eukaryota; kingdom Fungi; phylum Mucoromycota; class Mucoromycetes; order Mucorales; family Rhizopodaceae; genus Rhizopus; species Rhizopus sp. PT2906. Next base: position 16,218 of record JAMYHX010000382.1, read on the forward strand.
TCTGTGACGAGAATATGTTGTTGCTCCATAGAGGCACCAACTGCCATCGCGGCCAAAAATTGCCAGACATACATGTCATCTACTGCTAGTGACAACTGAACCATCGATGTATTAGGATTGATTGGGATCAGGTAGTATAAAGAAGGAAATATGCCGAGATAGCGTCCCTTGATCATGTTGAACAAGGCAGTATAAAGATCTTGCCATCGTGCTATTTCCTCAGGAGAGGGTGGAGCAAATCCTTGTAAAGCTCCTCCTCCTTGTTTCAAAATCTCTGCACGCGACAAAAGCATCGTCAGGAAAGCGAGTCCAGGCTTTGTATGCACAATCGAGAGTACGTCGTTTTGCTGAAGGAAGAGTTGGAGTAAATCGTTGACTGTGTGCAAAGGTGATTCGGCAATAATTTGTAAAAGTGGTGGAGCGGTCGCGTTCATGAATAATTCTACTTCCTCAAAAGGGACAAACATGTGATGTTGAGCTTCTTGTACATTAGCAACAGCTGTTCCAGGATAGATGACATAACGACAGACTTGAAGCTTGGTGAAATTGGCAATTATCGCGTTCAGAACCTTCATGCTTTGGCTGCTGTTTAATTGACGAACGATACGAGGTACCAGCTTCTTGCCCTTAGCTGTAGATAATAAAAGCACCAAAAAAGGAACAGTTAGATCAGCAGATTCTGACAGGCGTAAAGAATTCCACAGCTTTTCAACCTTGTCTGCAAGCGCTTGATGAAATTCCTCAACTGCATCTGCTTCATCGTCCTCTTCAGCTCCTTTGGGAGGCCCTTGACGGCGCATTTGCTCAATTTCAAGTACAATCGTGTACAGATCTTCAGTCAGTTTCAACACTTGACGTCTGTCGATATTGGTTTTAGCCTTTTGAGAGGCAGAAGTTGAGTGGGAATCATGTAACGTATGGCCTGAATCAGCATGAGCAGCGTGTGCATTGGCGACTTGCAATACTTGACGAGGGTTACGGACAGTCAAGGATGTGATCTTGCCAAGCGCACCTTCAAGCGAAACCTGGGTTTGCTTAGGGCGACGTTTGGCTTCATTTACAATGCGTTGTAACTGCTGTTGCATACGATGCATCATGTTGTCGTCTCTGCGGCCACGGTTTCCACGTTCGTTAGGTGTGTTGACAGCAGGGGCAGTTGGCAAACCAGCTCGTTGACGAAGAGAGGTGTAAACCTGATAATAGAAATCATCAGCGTATGGATCACCTGAGGCTAACTGAGAAAGCTGAATACGGTTCACAAGATCTTTATCGTGCTGAGTCATGAGCCCATCATACTGAGACTATCATATAACAGTCAGTTTGGCAACACGCCATAGAACAATTGAATTACCTTTCGATAGTTCTCCCTGCGTTTGAGTTCTCGAGCAATCGACAACTGTTCCTTCAATTCATGCTGTTGTTTCATAGCTAACAACTGCATAGGATCTGGCTGAGGGTAGGCAAAAGGAGATGTTTGTGCTCCTGGCTGAGGACGATTACCACTAGTAGCAAAACTAGCTTCAAGTTCAGCCAAACTCATCACCTTGCCGTTAACAGGATCATTAGTACGATATCGATTAGCTGCAGCTTGACGTTGCATGTCTGCTTCTAAATCTTCCAAGGTCAAAGGCTTCACACGAGCTTGAGGACCATATCCAGCAGATACACTAGGAGAAAGACCACCGACAAATTGTTGAGGTTGCTGTTGCTGTGGTTGATGTTGAGGAGTACGCACAGGTTGTTTATTAGCAGCCGAAAAGGGAGACAAACCGCTGTGACCTGTAGCTAAAGGAGAGAACCCGTTCGTTTCGGCTATAAAAGGTGACTTTAGTCGATAGTGATTATAATATGTATATTAACAGTACGTGTTGATAATCCACTGCTAAAGTTACCCCAGATGGATTTGGAAGATGCGATGGGTGAAGCCTAAACGATGTGAATATACAAACTCTAGCATTTTTTTTTCTTTTCTTTACCTCGCCAAAGTTCCTTCCAACTGTTGTCTGGTGTCCAGCAGGATTGGTTGAAGGTCCCCAGATATTTCTAAAACTGCTGTTGACTATAACAACAACAATAAATATAAGTATATTTCAAAACTTTAATGTTTTTCTTTACCAGGTTCTTCCTTTGTTCTTCGTTTAGCAAAGAAAGCTTCTTCTTCTGTAAAGCCTGTTTCTTTGAAGTTTGCACTAAATTTCTGAGTGTTGCCAGAAAAATCAAAATCCTTGTCTAATTGACAGACAATTTAATAAAAGGGTATAAATCTATAATATAACAAAAATTTACCGACTGGAGCATCTGCAAACGTAATATCATTGTTGATATCGCCTTCTTCTATTAATTGATCACCGAGATGATCGTCGTCTTCAAGCAACACATCTTCATGAGCTCCGAGTTCGTCGCGAAGTGTGGCAAAATCATAGACATCGACGTCAGTTTGATCATAGCTTGAAACATCTTTATTTTTTTCTTGGTCAGTCAATTGCTGTAATTCTCTTTCGCTCAAAGGCGGTAGGTTGGTGTCGAAACTATGTTCAAGCTTTGAATAACCTCCTTCTCTCTTTTTTTCTCTCCTTTTTGTGTCTTTACCCAAAAAAAGAATCACCCATAGGTCGTTGATTGTTGAATTGTAGTAACCTTTTTTTATATGTTGTTGATTTAAAAAAAGACAGTAAAAAAAAAAATAATACACCAGTAGCTCGTAGTATGGAATTGCGGGTTAAGAAAATTCAATTGGCTTTGAATCTCCGTGGATACAGTTTTTCACAACAGTTTTGTGACTGATAGTCATTCCTACATATACACTTTTCGACAGTGATATGGTGACATTGATGCATTGGTATTAAAGTAAAGGCTTGGATATCTTTAGCCATGACTTGATGTACGTGGCTAGTAGGGTGAAGACTGTCGTGCCAGAAATATTTACTGAATGTTATTAGACATGTATGCGTTTTTTTCTTTCTTTCTTACTGTTGCATTGGTTGACAGTGATATTTCTTTGGTGTTGGCCTTTAGATAGGTGTGCATGAGCATAGGAATTATTTGTCTTTGTATGTGATTTAACTTTCCAATCAGGACAGTACTTTTGGGTATACTTTATATCAAATTTATCGGGACGATCAAGCACCTGAGTGAAAAAAGACCACGTATCATATACAATAAAGGTGCTATTGGAGTATTCTTTCTTCATGTCTTTTGTCACCTTTGACAGTCTATTGTTAAAAGCTGCAATATTTCAATAGAATAAGAAAATGATCTTAATCTAAGGGGCTTGATCTTACCTTTTACATGCTTTTTGATACTCTTGGACATTACAGTCGTGTTTGTCCAGATTGGAGATCGTTCAATAGTTGGGACATTCATCAGCATAAACCGAGTTTCACCATATGCAATCAATTCTTTCTATCATCACACAAATGAATTAAAAAGAAAGAAGAAGAAAAAGACACGTACAATCAAGGACTTGTATTGTTGCATAATGGCTGCATCCACTTGATCCGTGTTTCGCCAGCCATAGGTTAGACCAATATTATTAATGCCAACCCAGATATTGTTCAAAGTAGAACGAGAGGTACGAGGGCTTTTTGTGTAGGCTGATTGAACTATTTTAGCTTTTTTTTTTTTTTTTTTTTACTAGGCGAGACAAATACGCTAGGATAAATGTCTTGTATTTGACCAGCAATATCAATGATTCTATTAAATAAAGTTATGTAAACATGCTATGAGTAAAGAGGGGTAAATGTCCTTACGAGGGATCCTACAACAAAGTTAGTTTATACAATAAAGTAAACATTGTTTACTCAACCTTGTGAACAAGCATGTCATTTAATGGAGCGCCTCCCATAGCAAAGTCCCAACTGATCCACTCTTCAGCTTCGGTAAGACAAGTCACCCAGTTAGGACTACCTGCTGACGTGCAGTCGCGACATTGATATGTAAGATTGCTCAAGTTGATATTTCTTGTAGTATAAGAATCACCAAAAGAAATAAGCGTGTTTATATCTGAACTTTTAAAACCATCAGATGGTGCAGCCAAGAGAGCACCTGCGAATAAAGCGATCAAGATAAACATGTAGACAAATGAGAAGAAAAAACTCCTCCTTTCCTCTTTACTCATCATTTATTCGTCATTGATCGTTGTACATATATTTCTATCTTGAAATTACCGTCTATGCTTCTTGATCTATTCCAGCACACTTCCTGAGCTATTCCCGCCAATTCCAACATTGTTTCACCCATAAACACAAAGACAAGAGCATCAAAATGTTCCCGAATGACTTCTTTACGTGATATGTAAGCATGTTGTTGATAATAAGATGGGGATAATATATTTTCTCATGCCTTAAATAGCATTGTCTTATAGGATACAGTTACATGAAATTATAAAGTTTATTTTCGCATTATATTTAAAACTTCATGTCGTGAGGGAATTGACCCTTGCGCAAGCTGAAGGTGGAAGATAAGTATTGGCGGAGGAAAGGAGTCTTGACGATGACTTCAAGAAGAGCCTTGTCAACAGCCTTTTGGTCAGCAGCCTTGGATTCAGGGAAAGCAGCCTTCTTCTATAAAGAAATCAGATTTCGGAAATCTCATCCTTTTTAATTTAATACATACCTCTTCACCTTGGAGGAAAGCCTTTTCAGTCTTGGCAGGCTTCTTGAAGTAGGCATCATTGAACTTTTCATCAATCTAGAATACAATGTAAACAGAGTGTCGCTTTATCAAAACCAATCTTACCTTGACGTTGGAGAGGTCAAGCTTGGTGGAAGTAGCAATGACGTAGGCTTGGTTAACACGTCTCAAAGGAACACCGTTGATCTTGAAAGGACCAGTAACGAGAAGAAGACCAGAGTCGAGTTGCTTCAAGACGACAACACGCTTACCACGGTAACGACCAGCCAAGAGAATGACAACGGTACCAGGGGTGATAGTAGAGCGGAGGACGGTCTTCTTGGAGGTCTTGCGGGTGACCTTGGGTTGAGGAACGTCTTCAGCAGGGTAGAAGCGAGGAGCCTTTTGGGCAGGGACGACACGCTTGCCACCATTCTTGGCGCCCTTGACTTCGACGGTCTTGTCAGCAGCGGCTTGTTGAGCAGGAGCAGCAACAGCTGTCTTCTTGCGCTTGTACAAAGCCTTCTTACTGTAGACAGCAGAGCGAGAGTAGCGAGAGACGCCGGGAGCAATGAAGCTGTTTCTAGGAGCGTGCGACATTTGAGCTATATATAAAGGTTAACTACACCGTTCTTTCTCTCTCTCTCTCTCTCTCTCTCTTTTAGTATGGTGCTGGATGAATGAATAGTTGCTTTTGTATTGTATAGACATGTGTGCATAATCGAAATCCAAACATGATCAATCAATGTTGTTGTTACTAAGCAAAAGAATAAATACTGCTACATGCAGATGTGTATATAGATCGCATCGACCATGGCTGAATTACTGCGATTAGACTGAATTTAATTGTGTAATGTATCAACGATTGCTGTCTATCTATTTCTGTATCTCTTTCCATCACTTGTCTATCTCAGGTCGACTACAATACAAAATGCCATCCATCTATTCATCCATCCATACACATATCCAACAACCCCTTCTTCCTTTCTTTGATCGGCTACCATGATTACTCTACCTTTTGGCTATGACGAAAAAGAGGACGTTATACTATTTGGGCCACTCGTTTTGTTATACATTGAGGGGGGTGTTGGCATCTTGAGACAAATATCGGACTTTAAAATGGGCAGTCCGAGCAATTTCTTTTTCATCCCGCCCATTTTGACTGTGGACAAAAAGCTCGCTTTAGACCTATGCAAAGCAAAAAGGCTCTGAATGGCTCAAATACAGTGTTTTTAAAAATTAATGTCGTGTCAAGATGTCGCATTCCTGTATATTTTGTATTGTAAGAATTCATTTTTGCGACATTACTTTCTGGAAATACTGTACACGAATGATAAATAGATTATTCCCGTTTTTGAAAAGTCTGTTTTTCATTACAAATTGAAAGATGATTTCATAGTTGCTGCAGTGTCAAAGTAGCAACTATCTTTGCATGAAGTCTCTAAAGAGAAAACGGACAATGCATTCTGAAAGAAATTATGATTGGCCATTACTTATGTTTCCTTAAGGAATAAAGTGAATAATAAAGAACATGTATATATGCATGTGGACCTTAGTACACAGGTATAGAACTTTTTAAACTACGCCCAATTTCTTATAGCCAGAATCGCTTTTCTTTTTGATTTTTTTTTTTATATATCATGGATAGCACCTTTGACTATCTGCACTGGGAGAAATCATCTTTGCCGATTATTGCAGATTTATGGGAAAATACACCAAAATCTGAAGAATTAATCGATATACCTGTAGCAACTAATGTAGAAGAAACGATTGAGTTACAATTGAATGAAAAAGAAAGTAATAAGCCATATGTCAAGGTGGAGTGGAAACCTAATCCAATGGATCACTAATAAGGGGAAGAAAACATGCAAAGGAGAAAGAATAATGAATTCACACATACATCTCGTTCTTTACCTTCTTTATTCTATTCCCTTCTTCATTGATAATAAAGAATAAATCAGAATGCATCTTTTTTGTGAAAACGAGGGCTTGAGTTAATGGGATATAAATTATGTCTTATTTTACCTCTCTCTCTTTTTTTTTCATTCATCATTTTTCATAATGAAGTTCTCTCATATTCGTCTTGCGCTTGTTCCTATCTTTGCATTGACTACTGCTGCTCCCGTTGTTATCGCTGACAATCCATCAAGCCCATTCTACGTGACTGAACCTAGTCAAGAAACGACCTTTGTAAAAGGCGAAGTGTAAGGAAGCTTATTTTATGACTGATACATATTCCTAACTTTCTTAAAGTATTCGTCTTTCTTGGAGTAATGGAAAACCTGGTACTCTAAGTATCAATGTACTTGAAGGTGATGACTCAAATAGCATGCAACCTACGCAATGGGCTGCTAGCCTTCAAAGTGTTTCTGGCGATTCGATTTATTCATTCCCTGTAATGTATACTATTTATTCATAATACTGTTTTCTAACCTAATTGACTTATATAGGCAACTGCATTCTTTGAGGAAAGTAAGACTTACTGTTTCCAATTGGTGTTCCAAGACCAAGATACAACGTAAAAAGCAAACTATAGATTTTACATTATGCACATTATACTGAAATTATCTCTAGTTACGAATCCTTTTCTGCTCGCTTCAAAATTGCCAATCCTTCTACTGAAGTCAAACGAGACTCGACCAAGATTGGTCCTCCTTATCTTTATTAAAACGCATTTGTCTCCGGGGAGAGAAATATCTTGTGTATGTGCTATATTTTTAATGAATAGAATAAAAAACAAACACGTTTTCTGTCAATGCTGTTATAATAATCTTGCTCGTACAGAAAGAAAAGGGAGTGCTTTGATGTATAATGTAAACTTCCCCTTTCAAAATTGAGAATGACATTATTGTATTAACAAAGAATAACTATTGTTAATAAAGCAATATCAATTGACGGAATTCTCCTAATGATATACCACAACCGAGAAATTATATACCAAATAAATGAATAGGGAGAGTAACATCGAGGGCTTTGTCTTTCCTTGTTTTCCCCTTTTTGTTCAATCATTTATTAAGGTGACATTGGTGTGGGTGTGTGGGTGTGTGTAACAGAGTTAGAAGTGTACGTGGCTTATGAGCGCATGGACTGTCTTTCTTGATAATAAGGTATGATCCGAATAAAAAAGGGTTTCTCTCTTTCATACACCTATACACACCTATAAATATAATATAAATAAACAATATGTCATATACAGTGGATGATTTGAAAGCCAAGATTACCGAAAATATTGACAAATTAGATTATCCAGCTGCTCTTTTGTTTTGTCAAAAGGGGTTACAACTTGAACCGAGAAATGCAGAATTATTAGAAATGACAGCACAAGTTGAACTTGAGCTAGAACAATTTGAAGCAGCACACAAGGCAAGTAAAAAAAAAAAGTAATGTAAAATGATACATAAGGTCGTCTTATACTATCACAAAATAGCATTTATTACAGTCTATTGAAGCTGCACCTAATGAAGGATACAGCAAATACATGTATCTAGGACAAATGTTATCTGAAAAGGATGCTATTCAAGCTTTTCAAAAAGGTGTGGATCTGATGGTAATCGAAAAAAGCAAAATTCAAGATACAACATCGGAAGAAGCCAAGTTTTTGGCTTCAAAAATATCAAGCGCTTTATGTTCCATGACTGAGATCTATTTAACAGATTGTTGGTAAAAAAAAAAAAAAAAATAACCCGCATATTACAAAAAACGAACAATGTTCTCACACACATGGCTGCTATTAGCTTTGAGCCTGAAGCCGAATCAAAATGTGAAGAATACTTGAGTCAAGCACAACAGGTGGATCCTGAAAATCCTGAAGTATATCAACTATTAGCTTCGGTCCGATTAAGTCAGCAGCGCAATGAAGAGGCAGCAGCTGCATTAAATAAAAGTATGGAGTTATGGATAGATAAAGAACCTGGAGATGCTGCGATACCCATTTATGATACAAGATTAGCGTTGGTGAAATTACTATTGGAAGTTGGCATGTTTGAGCATGCATTTACAGTGCTGGAAAATTTACAAAAGGAAAATGATGAAGTGGTCGACCTGTGGTATCTTTATGGTTGGACATATTACTGTTTAGGAGATGAAGAGGAACGAACAGAGGAAGAGAGGATCACGTTATGGAGTGATGCTAGAGACTGCTTAGAGACAGCTGTTAAAGTAAAAATTGCTGCTCTGTTCCAAACAACCGTTAGTAACTTTCTTTTACCTTAGTTATTTCAAGTGATTGGATCTGATGATGTGGCCATGTTTGAACATTCAAAAGAACTTATTCAAACCATAAATCAAGTTGTACCTGAAACAGTGGAAGAGCCTGAAGAAGAAGTTAATGAAGAATTAGAAATCGAATCTGAAGATGAAGACGCTATGGAAGAGTGATAACAATCATTTAGACATGTAGAGAAAGCAATAAACTGTACCTTTAATAATTATTAAGAACAAATACATATCTCGTCGGCATGGTTCAGGCCCCTTTAAGATTGCTTATTCCACACTCTCTTTTATGAATACAACAACAAAAAAAAAGTTGACGTTTTAAAAGAAGGATAATAGACAAAAAGTGCAGACAATTACTTAGTGTATAACCACTCATTTGGTAATGACCAAAGCTTAATTCAGCCATTATAGTCCTGTTTATCTATCGATTGCTTTCTCCAAGTCATGTCCTTGACTAATGTGTGAGGCATGCTTACATTTAAATCATATGAAAAAAAAAAGAGAGACAACGGCGAAAGGGGGTGAGATTATCATATGGCTCCAGTAAAAGAGAGAAACTATAAATATAAGCAGGTTGTAATTAAAAGAGTAAAGGACTCACTCAAAAATACAGGTCGCCTTCTCTCTTTTGAATTAAATACGGACAAGTAGAGTATATGGCATAATGAAGAAACAAAGCGCTGGTTTTCTCTTGTTCCCTTTCCTAGATTTAATATAAAACAAAGGAGAGAAAGAAAGAGAAAAAAGGGGGAAGAGAGATTCTGCCTGCATATGTTTGTTTATTTACCCTTCTAACTTTTTAATTTTTATATATAGGATGGAATGTTTTATGTATTAAAATCTGTGTATTTAAAAAATAAAGAAACAAGGGGAGTGTCAAGAGGTTAGATTGATTTTAAGTTTCATAAACAATAGGAATGTAAAGTGGGATAAATACTACACAAAAGTATAACATGGTTTGTTAACAGACATGCACATTCCTCAGCCTTTTTTTTTATATAAAAACATTAAGGCGATCAAGGAGTAAAGAAATATATTACATAATCCCTTTATCTTTTGCACACACAGTAACAACAATAACCCAATACAAATACTATTGGTACTATGCTATTAATAATTTCCCCTTGAATTATATATTTAACCCTTTCCCTTCTCTCACTCTCTCACTCTCTCATTCACTCACTCACTCACTCTCTCTCTCTCTGTGTGTGTGTGTGTTTGTGTGTCTGTGCATCTCTTGTGTGTGCCTCTTTGTTTTTTATTTCTCCCAATGTCCCTTTCATATTTTAATTTGATACCTTTTTCTTATGCACCCTTTGTAAGTGCTTCTATATGCGTGTGTAGTGTGAGCGTGCGTGTCAATAATATATACCAAAGATGGTTATATGCATAAGCATACCTACTTTTCAAACCCTTACCTCCATCCATCTTTCTCTTTCCCTCTCTTCTCTTTCTTTTTATATAAATACAAGTATCATTAGAATATAAATATCGACGATATCACTCTCTTTCTTTCTTATTTTAAATTGCTCTTACCCATCATGAAAAGTAAAATAACAAGCTCATCAGAGTCTCCATGATATGAACTAATTCGATTTAATAGTTGCTGATATGCTTAACCCTACCTCTGTTGACCAGCTTGTGTCTCCACCACCATCTCCTCAACAAAAAGTCAATAATGTAAAACAATCAATCAATGCAAGTGGAAAATCACGAAGTCGTTTTTCAAATGAAGAAGATGCAATCATCTGTGAAGGTGTAGCCAGAGGTTTGACCTGGGGTCAGATATCACATCAACTACCTCATAGAAAGCGAGCCACTTGTTTCAATCGATACCGTACGCTTCAGGGCATTCGAAAATCACGAAAGAGATATAATGACATGGGCTCTTCTTCTATGACTTCATCAACATCGTCATGGTTACCTTCACCTCCTCTTTCTTCCAACCATTTAAAGCATTATCATCAACAACAAGAACATCAAAAGCAACGACATCAGCAGTCACCTACATTAGTAGCTCCATTACCACTGCATTATGCATATGTAGATCGTATCCATTAATAATATGAACAGCAACTTTCTCATTTCTCATTATTTTTATTTGTAAATAACAAGTTTTCATCTCTTTCGCTTTCTTTCTTTCTTTTTTTTTACTCTAGTTTGCATTTCAAAAACCATTTTACAATAATAAAATTATACATCATCTTTCTTTTGTTATTCTCAAATACTTTTTGGTTATTCTTAGAATTAAACAATGCTGCAAGAAAGCATCTCATAAACTTGTTTCTTTTGCAGCCGTCGTTGTTTGTTTTAAACTCATTTGAATTAAGAATATATTTTTTTCACAACGATATCAACAAAACGAGGAGAATAATTGTAGAAGTTACTACGGTGAATGTCTTTTTTTATGAGTTCAAATGAACTGAATCAACTTGATAAAACATAATTCTGTCTTCCAACCATTTTCCTTCTTTGCCAGTAGAGATAAATTCTGTTAGGGTCCATTCTGCGTAAGTCAGTAGAGTTGGATCTCCAACATAAAGATAAACATCGGTCTCAACAGTGGTCTGGTCTTCATCTACTGTCACACTCACAGGTAAACGTAAATAATCCTAATAAAGAAAGTAGTGTCATTATAGGAATATACTCATGTATGTTTACCTCTCCTTCAAAGATATCTAATGCCTTCACGTCCTGTTCACTTAATCCTTCACACAAGATACCAGTCACTTTATCTTGCTCTTTTCCAGTGTGAACTATGGCTGGGTAATCTTCACCTTTAAGAGATGATCGAATATACCCCTTATAATAAATTTAATAAAAAGTATAGGCTACCCTTTTTTGTAAAAAAAAAAAAAATTACTTTTAAAGAAGCCGGTATTAATCGAATGGATTTGAACTTTTCTAATTTTGCTTGTTCTGAAGCACCAGAACCAAGTAATACTGAGTAAAAGCATATTAGCATTTGAAATATGTCCCTGGTAGCATCAGCTTTTTTTTTTTTTTTTTACCTCTTATGAGTACAACAGGAGACATTAAAGATCCATAAAAAAAGACTGACGACATGACAAGCAATATGAACAAAAAAAAAAAAAAAAAAAAAAAAAAAAAAAAAAAAAAAAGAGAGAGAATACAACCATAAGCTTATCAGTGGTTACTCAAGCCATCAATGAGTCACTTGAATAGTCATTATGAAAAGTAGAAAAAGATAATTGAATTTGTAACGTATTTGCAGTAAGATATATAAAAAAAATTTCCGTATTAAAAAAGAACTTGTCTCTGTTTCTCTCTCTCTCTTTTTTTTTTTTTTCTTTTATTTAAAATGAATATCAATCTTGATTTAGCAGAAATAATCATTCAAACAAGCGATAAAGCAAAACAAAGGATATGGTTACATAAATTAGTAGAACAAGTACAACTCCGTCAAAGATGTATTCATATCTATCTTCGCACGGTTCTGATGATCGAGGCTCAGTATCAACAAAAGATGAAAGATATCGAATCATATATAGATCGACTCAATCAACAAAAAGAACGCATAGACCATGAGATCACTCATCTTAATGATCATCAACAAGCACTTGTGCAGCGTCAGACCGAGGTTGAACACGCCTTGGCTTTGATTCGTCGAGAGGCACAAAGATATCGTGAGAAGAAAACGAGGTGTGAACACTATTATTCACGTTTATGTGCAGTTCCTATCCTTTCGAAACAGTACAAGACCAAGTATATCAAGGCTCGTGATAGGAACGCACAGACAGAGCAACACTTGTCCGAAATGCGTCATGCACTCGATCTATGCCAAAATCAACTTAAAGTGATTACCAAAAGAATAACTGAGCAGTACATGGAACAAGATCAATTGTACAAACAAAAGAGTAGCTCGCTAGATAGCTTAAAGCGTATAGAAAAAGTGCTTCATTTTCTGAAACAAGGAAGCGAATTCTGGTCTAATTTTGAAACATATCAAGCCCAAGTAGTTCTGGAGGCTGCCAATTATTTATTAAAAAATACCCGATATAAAGTGTCAAAGAAATTGACAGTCGATGTAGATCAAATATGGATTAAGACATTCAAGCTTGCTTGTCTCGAATACGGAGAACGCCAAGTGTATGGTGACAATCGTTGGAATATGGATACATTAAACATCAGCTATGACTGCTCTGCCTGTCAGACATCGCATATTGGCTGGCCAAAGATCAGTCAGTGTCAACTATTATGCAGTCATTGTATTCAACGGAAACCTGTACAGTCTGTTTTGCCTGTGTCTAAATCCTTTAGTATCGCTTATCTTGAACAATTCAAGAAAATATTTCATTTTAAACTCTTGAAATAAAATGTTTGTACGAATATTTGGCTAATTTTTAAGAGAGAAGGACTCTGGCAGAAGGACTGCTGGTACCTTTGTGTAACCTGTGGACTTTTTCACGTCATTATTTTTTGTAGAACGCCTTTTTAACTGTTTCAGCTTTAATGAAGGCAGCATCATTAACAACTATTGTCGCAAGCTTATTTACAGGAGTAGCACTTGGTAATAACACAATCAAGGAAAGTGTATATATAAACTGACACATAATAGCACGCTCTCCTGTCTACTTGTTATCCAAGGATATCACTGTCGCTCCTTCAGCAGAGCAAATCTCTTTTGACACCTTCTCCATGTATTATTCACACATTATGGATGCTAGTTCAAGTCAACGCGCTGTCGTCGTTCAAGATAATGAATGGTTATCTTTTGATAGTAACAGTGGCTTGTTTGAAAAGAAGCTTGATGCTAATTTAGTCGTCCTTGTTTCTTCTGTTCATTCACCTCAAGGTAACAAAAGTTTTTACTTACACTTCATTTACTTAAATTTTTTTTTTCTTTAAAAGCTCTTTTGCCAACAAAAGAGGCATCATTTTATGTTGATGATAATGATATAAATGAATATTCCACCTTGGCTAACGACGTAGTCAATGATATCCTAAAGAATAATCAAGATGTTGCCTTGACTACTTTCAAATCTTCTCGTGTAAGGATGATTTTACACTTACAAAAGATGACACCCTAAATATGCATCTCATCATAGATCTGCGTTAAACATAGCGATGCAGGTAAACACTGTGTATGTGGTGAAGATGATGACGACAAGTCCGAATATTTCAAGCTTTTCTTTTCCAATTTTAAGACTGGATTGTTTGATGAAACTAAAAAGGTAAATCGATGCTAAGTAAATAACAGACTGACTCATCCCCTCTTTAGGCAGATGCTAAATTCATGAATGAAGTTGAAAGCATTAGGCAACACTGGGATCAAACCGAGTTTCCTTCTGTCAACTTGATCGAAATCAACTCATTAAAGGTAATAAAAGCAAAATACACAACAGAGAAAAGAAATAATACTTAGGTTTTTTTCTAGGAACTTGCTGCAGACTATGGTGTTGATTCCGATCAGTACAAGGAAGCAGAACGCATCTTTTCTCACTTGTTTGAAAAATTAATTATACCAAACTTTGAAAACGCTTATCCTCAAAAATCACTCGCTGCTTTCATCTTCACCCCTATTCAAACTATCAACAAGAGAGGTCTTGATGATAATGATGATGTTTGCTATCGTACAGCTAGAGCCTGCAGAAATGGAACCTCTGGTTGTCATGGTCACGGTGAATGCGTTAAAACTGGTGAAAGTTGTTTCACTTGTCAGTGCGTCTCTTCTTATACAGGTGATGCATGCCAATATGTTGATGCTGTAGGTGATTTCCAATTGCTGTTCTGGACAAGCGTTCTCTTGATCGTCACTACTGCTTCTGTTATTACCTGTGTCTTTAAGAGCGGAAGTAATTCAGACGCTGGTATCATCATGACTCAGTCTCTTCCAAAGCAAGAATAAAGCTTTTTACTTGCATATGCTTGTAAGAGTGAATTTATATATCAAAATAAACACATTTCTAAAACACATCAAGCTGTTTTATATAACAAAAATAAACTCGCAGAAAAAGAAGGAATATCATGATGGTTCAACAAGCGGGGAATAAAAATCATTACCTCTTCACATGAAGGGGGGAAAAGGCTTTCCTTTTCTTTTTTGTTTTTTTTTTTTTATTATTATTATTTCAAAGAGTTGGCTATGTCTAATAGTAGTGGCAAAGCGTTTTCAGACACGGATGATTATTCAGATCAAGGGGTATCAGTGAGTCAAAAGTGATATGACCATAGTTCATAAACTAATGCTACATATAGTCGTCTGATTTTCATGTTGTTCCCTCTACTGGTTCTCAGTCTTTTGAAAACGAAGGTGGTGATATAAATGAAAAGTTGATTATAGGAGAAGAAGAGGAAGGAGAAGAAGAAAAGATAAAGCCAATCGAGTGGCATCCAGCTTTGGTCATGACAGGCAACTTGCTGAAAAAACTCATGTCGCCTATATTCAAGGTCCTCTTTGCACCTCAAGCTCAGAGAACTTTTATTAAAACATTTGTCGTCGTTATCCTAGTCGCTTGGATCCTTTTGACTAGCTTTACAGCCTACATCACATTTTATCAACGGTATATACCAAAGAACGCCCACGTTGAACCTATCTACTTTCAGTACGAAAAAGATTCTCAACCTCAAGCATTTATTCATTTTATGCAGCCCGACAGTAATAGCATGGTATGTAAGATCTTCTTTCTTTCCTTTTTGGATTGTCATATTGACTGTATGTAGCCATTAAGAAGCGATCAAGCTTATGATGTATCTGTTCAACTTCATGTACCTACTTCAGATATCAACTTTGACATTGGTAACTTTATGATACATGTAGACCTGCTATCTCAAAATGGAACAGTATTAGCACAGTCTAGTAGACCAGTAATATACGAAGATGTGATGTATGCATCATGTGTTTCTGATCTTTTGCTTTTGTTTTTTTTTAGGCCATCCTAAGGTATCAATCAAACACTCAACGCATCCTTCGTGTCTTTGCAAAGGCTATACCACTACTCATTGGTTGGACAGAGGAAAGTCAGCGTATTAACGTACGTCTGATTGAAGAATTTATTGAAAAGAAGGCATGTGATGAATACATCAAATAGCCCAGACTATGTTGACTTATTTATTAGGCATTACCAATGACTCATGCAAGAGTAGCATTATCTACTCCTAAACTGCAACTCTATGATGCTCATCTAAGCGTTGTTGCAGATTTCCGTGGCTTGAGGTAAGGGCACAAGCAATTGTATATGTCCTTCTCTCTCTAAAACCCTAAAATAGATATTACATGTATCACAGACGAATTACAACAGCATTCGTATTCATGATCTTATTCACAGTCATTGAGCTGATTTGTGCTTCAATCGCATGGAAAGCATTCGGAAAAAATCTCTGGGATAAATTGCATGATGCATTTGCCATGGAACCCTTGACAGCAGAGGAGTTGCCTCAAGATCAACCTCAGCAAGAACCATCAACTCAATCCCATCACACAGATGACGATGAATACTTGACTGAAGAATAATAAAGCAGGCTTTTATTTTTGTTTTTGTTATTTATATCAATGTCTCTTGTAACGATATTTGCCAGATTCTCTCGAAGGGGATCGTCTACTGTTGTACGAGCTTCTTTTAGGAGGCGATCTGTATCTTTTTGAGTGTCTGTCTCTTGACCTGTCTCTCTTCTGATGCCTAGTAGGAGAGTGACTTCTTGAACGAGATCTGTGTCGATGGTGACTAGAGCTTGCAAATCTGGGACTAGATGGGGATCTACGTCTTGTTGAGTAGGATTTTTCTTTGGAACTAGATGGAGATCTGTATCGCTGCTTGGAAGCTCTTTCTCTTGAACTAGAAGGCGATCTATATCGATGCTTGGAAGTTCTTTCTCTTGAACTAGATGGAGATCTGTATCGCTGCTTGGAAGCTCTTTCTCTTGAACTAGAAGGCGATCTGTGTCTTTCCTTGGCCTTTTGAACAGGAGAGCGTCCCCTTTCACTTTCTGTAGAAGGTGATCTGTATCTAGTTGGTGGCTTTTCAGGTGAAGATGATGGGGATCTATATCGTTCTTTACGATCTTGTAATGGTCTGCTGGGAGGCTCTGGTCTCATATAGCTATTCACAGGTAACTTTTGGCTTTTCGCAAGCTCTTGTAGTTGTTCAATTTCCTTTTCTCGCTCCTTTTGCCGTTTACTTCTTTCATCTAAAATAACTAAAAAAAAAGGAAGAGTTAGGTAACTTTTATGTAAACTCTAAACTCTTTACTTTGTTTTTCTAGCCCAGCTTTCATCTTCAGCTTGAGCTTCTCCATGGGCGTCAGCTTCTTTTCTTGTTCTGACTTTTGCGTTGTTTGTACAGACTCTTGAGGTTTTTCTACTAGAGTTGATTCATTTTTTTCTTCAGGAGCGTTCGATCCAAACTCAATGATAAAATCAGATGCATCAGAGCTTGTATTGTCTTCATCGCTATCCATACTGCCACTGCTAGTAGATGTTTCTTCATCATCCTCGTTTCCATAGGGTTCATAGCTTGGACTATATAGTCGTCTGTAACTATCTCTATCATCGTCATCCTCATATCGTCTTCTTCTTCTCTTTCTCTTTCTTCTGCCCTTCTTTGCAGATGGATCCTTTGGTTTTCTTTCGTCCTGCTTCTTCTTCAGTGCCTTTAGTTCAGCATCACGGTCCTTTTTGGCCACACGAAGTAATCGGGCATAACTCTTGACACCATACTTTGAAGACATGGCATTCAGTTTTTCCTTGTCCTTTTCTGTCAAATCGTCCACATGCTCCAGAAGATCCGGTTCATATATAAGCAAAGTCTCTTGTTGCTTCGTGTCATCTTCTATTACTTTGGTTGTTCCATAGTCAAATCCAATGGCATTTGATCGTGTTTTTGACTCTTTACTGTTTGCTATTTGTTAGTCATGGCATCTTTTGTATCAAACAAAAATCTTACCTAGATTTATCAATCAATGCTAATTTAGCTTGATGACGATCCAATAATTTTGTCCATTCTTCTTCCACTTGAGCCAGTTGATCTGCTTCATTGACTTAAAAAAAAAAAAGTTAGAAACAGTAGCTTGAGGTCATTTTTTTTCCCCATCTTACTATTCAATCGTTCTGCTTCGATCAAGTCTCTGTATCTTTCAAAATTGAGCTCATCTGTATCTTCATTATCTTCCTTTAGTCCTTGTACTGGCTCAGGTACAGAGTCAAGTAAGGATCGACCATCGAATCTAGTAATAGTGGTTAAATAAAGATCTAATGATAACGTTACAAGCATATATTACCGATCAATCTTTATATCTGGATTTCCTAACCAAGGCATTCTATATGGTAAATAAAAAGGAAATAGTGATCTATTAGTCGAATTGTCCACTTTTTACATATTCAAAGAAGTCTACGGCTTTTTTAAATGTAAAATATGATCTATTACAGGTTTTCTGGGTTTTCGTGGTAATAAAATTGTTCTGCATCAGGATATAACTTCAATGAAGAACCAATGACACGTAATAGTTGCTGTGGATCACCAAGCTAAATGCACATGATTAGATTATGTGAATATAAGCTGTATTTATATCTTACTCTTGATTCGTGATATGCTCGACGTCTTTCTGCACGCCGTTTATGATTAGCCATCAATTCTTTAACCTAAGTGATGTTTTACTTTTTATTCTTTACTGAAACAAGTATAAATTACCCTTCGGTCATTTGCTTTGGCTTCTTGCCACATCTTTTTTTTATAAAAAAAAAAAAAAAAAAAAAAAGAAGAGAGAAAAAATTCAGTGTAAAATTTTACTTGTCGCACTTTGGAATTTCTTCATTTTTCTAAAGAAAGGGTGGTATGCAGCAGTGCCCAAATAATTCCTGCCAGTAAACAATCAGTTTGCTTGATGTAGAATACGAATTTATAAAGTATCACCATAATTAATGTCTTTTGGATAAGCAACATCAGTAAAAGTGATAGTAATGTTTACTCGTTTTAATGTTTCTTCCAAATAATTATTTTCTAATACAGTGCTTCTACTCTCGATTTACCAAATGTTTGAAAATATCGCCCACTTTTTTGACTTTAGGTGAGACTAATTTTGGTCCACTAATCTAAAAGTTTGATCGACTTTTGTTCAAAAATAATAATAAAAGTAGATCCAGTATGACGTTGTATACATCAGTTTTATGTTTATTTCACACTGATATTTTGGTTATTCAAGTATGAGCAGCGCACGATAAGCTTCCAGCTTGTAAAGTAGATACCTTTATGATTCAATGACATGTCTTATTACGGCGTGCTTCCAAACAAAGATCGACGGGATTTGTTTGAGGTATGCCAACAGTTTTCGTGGTGTATTTGATACTTTAATACTTGCATCAATAACCCTGTACATCATATCATCAGATCAGCCTTTCGAAATATATTCGATGGCCTAATACAAAAAGAGGGGGTCTAATCTATGTACTACTACCAGAAAGCTGCTAGGAAATGGCTATGCTTGGAGTATGTACAACTTGAGTGTGTTGTATGAATAAGGAATTTTTGTAAGTCAAGGCTATGGTATAGCAATGAAATGGTACAAAATGGCCATCGACAAGTGTCAGTCAGAAGCTCTATGTAAAATAGACGGGAGTATACAAATTCCCAATAGATCTTGAGGGACTTTATCCCCTAGCACTTGATAGGTACTATGAAGTCAAAAAAAAAAGAGTCCATCCTGATCCATAAACGATCTTTCGATACAATTGAAATAAATGAATAGTACAAAAGCTTATATTGAGAGTATAAACTTATTGGCTTGGCAAAAAGAAGTCATCTTAAAATACCAGTTTTTTATTTTGAACAAATACAACAATTAAGCATCTCTAAGAATCTTCAAAATGTTTTCAAATGTATCACGGATTTGCTTTGTTGAATCACGTTCACGAAGAGTGACCGTGTTATCCTTTACGGTATCAAAGTCGATAGTGATAGCATAAGGAATACCGAGTTCATCATTACGAGCATATCTACGGCCAATGGAAGCCTTGGAGTCATCAGTACGCGTAGAGATACCAGCCTGACGAAGCTCACGAGAGAACTTGCGAACAAAAGGTTCAAAGACAGCATTACCCGAAAGAGGGAGCACACAACACTTGAAGGGGGCAACAATGGGAGGGAATGAGAGGACGTTACGAGCCTCGTCATCTTCACGTACCCACCAGCTGTGTTCCAGAAGAGCATAGAGGATACGACCGATACCGAAAGAGGGCTCAATCACGTTGGGTGTATATTCACGGACATGTTCTGTAACTGTGCCACGCTTGACAGTGATATGATCCTTGGTCACCTCAAATGTTTGTCCGTTCACTTCGATGGAACCGACGCCAGCGGTTTCCAATTCCTTGGCCAATTGAACATATTTGTCTTCACTGAGTGAGTTCAATGTCTCTTCGACGGCCTTTGCATCCTTCTTGAATTTAGGTCCAAAGGTCTTTTTGTTGATCTCGACTTGCCAGAGTTCAACTGTACGGGGTTCAGGAAGTTGCTCACGGACAACCAATTTTTCGCCAGTACGTTTGGAATGGACAGTCAAGTCATAGGCAGAACGGTCAGCACAGCCGACACACTCAATCCAACCCTATACCCATCATTTTAGTTTAAGAAAAAAAAAAGATAAACGCCATATGACTTACATAGCTTGTCTTGATTTCAGCATCCCAACAGTCACAAGCATAGTGAGCCATTTCGTTATCCATATGTTGACGGAATCGAAGACGATCACGCTTAATACCGATCTTTTCCAAGAACAAGTAAATACGAGCCATAAAGTAACCCAATGTCTCGTTATCGACAATCTTCTTTTCGACAGCTTCACCAATGGTCATATCCACTGTCTCGGTCTTTCCGCCAAGTTGAACATCTTTGGGAAGCAGGGTGAGGACGACATCCTTTACGTCGACAAACTTGGGGTGTTGCTTATTTTCAGGATCAACATAGTGTTCGATTTCAGCCATGGTGAATTCACTGTGAAATCATTAGTTTAAGCTATATGAATTATTACACCCTCCCCTTACCGAACACGCAAGAGGCCAGAACGAGGAGAGATTTCGTTACGGAAAGAACGACCGACTTGAGCAGAAGCAAAGGGCATTTTGTCATTGTTGAATTCTAAAAGCTTCTTAAAGTTGAGGAATTGACCTTGAGCTGTTTCAGGACGCAAGTAGCTACATAATGTTAGTCTCCAGTTTTGTTATATACTAAAAGGTACTTACCCCTTAAGATGGCCGGTAGGACCAATGGAAGATTCAAACATGAGGTTGAATTCCTTGGGCTCAGATAATTCATTACCAGATTCTGGGGAACGGATATCGAACTTTTTCATAATAGCTGCGAGTTCTTCACCGTTATAGTTATCAATTTGGGCCAAGGTTTCTTCATAGGCTTTACGAACATCATCAGCTAACTCGACAGCGACGACAACACCTTTCTTCTTTTTCTTTTTCTTGTCAACCTTGGAAGCATCTTCAGCAGCTTCAGCGGCGATTTGTTCTGGGGTCTTACCAGCCTTGGCAGCTCTAGCTTCCTTATCACCTTGAAGACGAGCTTCAAGGACAGCTTCGACAACATGGTCAGCTCTAAAGATTTCACCGTTCTTCAAGTCTTTGCACATGTAGTCGGCAAACTTATCAACGTGTCCAGATGTCTTGAGAACGTCATGAGTCGTCATGATGCTAGTATCGACTTCGAGCATTTCTTCTTCCAAGACAAAGTGGTTACGCCAAACTGAAATGATGTTGTTCAAGAGTGCACATCCAGTTGGTCCATAGTCATAAAGACCAGCAACACCTAAAGAGGGGTTAGCGACTTTACTTTTTGATGTCTCTTTATTTTACCTCCATAGATCTGGAAAGAGGGAGCGTAAAAGAAACGCTTGGTAACAAGTTGCTACTTGCTATAAGTAAGATGTACAGTTTATTATGAAATTAAAGGAGCAAGTACCTCGAGTGCAGCTCTGTCAAAGTTTTCGGCGGATGACATTTTAATTAAAAGCCTGAAACTTTGACTAACGCTTCTTATTTTATATTAAAAAAACTTTCAAAGCCACCACATAAGACAACAAATTATTCTTGTAGCATACATTTTGACTCATATTGAAGAGGGGAGGGAAACTTTTATGGCAAAGCAACGAAAGAAAGCTTTTTAAAAAAGTGAACAACAGCTGGCAGAAACATCAAGACTCATTCTATGTGTATTATTGGTTAAATAACCCTTCTTTTCCTCTTCTTGGTTGTACCACCTCGCTTGAAGGGATAGGGAATCGAGTCTATTCTCGACTTCATCTCTTACATACCCCTTTTTCATTGTCATTCTCTTTTCAGCCATGTTTATCCATGTCAGTTTGTTATATTTCTTTTTCATAGTGTAAAATAGAAGTGACGGATTTTGAATTTATCAAGAACAAGTGTCTTTTTTTTTCCTTTCCCTTTTACCTCCCTTCTCAAAAGCGCAATGTCTTTATTTGTCGGTCGTTTGCCTCCTGATTTTGATTTGAGTGAATTGGAAGAACTCTTTGAAAAGTACGGGAAAATCGCAGAATGCAAAATCAAAAAAGGAAACAAATTTGGTAATACAAATGTTTGTGTGCACACACAACTTGCTAATGCATACAATTACAGCATTTGGATTCGTTGATTTTGAAGATCCAGAGAATGCAGAAACAGCAATGAAAGAAGTAGATCGTATGGTAAACTATCGATCTTTATTCATTTTACATGTATTCATGTTATTGTAGAAAATTGATGGTATCAGTATTGTTGTCGAGAAAGCTAAGGGTGCACGTAAAGAGAATGAATCAGACTGCTTCAAGTGTGGTGAAAGAGGCCATTGGGCACGCGACTGTAAAAGGTAAATATAATTTAAGCTTTGACATATAGACAATGCGCATACACAGACAAACACTATCTCTTTGTTTGTGCGTGTGTGTGTGTGTCTTCCCCCCTTTTTCCTCCCTGCTGCATAGTTGAACAAAAAAGGAGGCTTGCGGTTATATGAGTGTTGTACTGTGGCTTTACTGTCATGTTTATTTATTTAGTTTTATATTTGTTGATAAGCAAAAGGGGGACGTGTGTTAATTAAAAGAGCTTGTGTATTAAAACTCCTTATTATAGTACTCGCCGTAGAAGAGATCGTAGTTACAGTCGCGATAGGTATAGGGATCGCAGTTACAGCCGTGACAGATACAGAGATCGTAGTTACAGCAGAGACAGACGCGGACGTAGAAGTGATAGCCGTGATAAACGTCGAGGTAGAAGTGATAGTCGTGATAGTTATAGACCTCGCCGTAGACGCAGCAGATCCGCCTCAGCTTCCTCGCGATCACGCTCTGTATCACGCTCAAGAAGCCATCACGCATCTCGTAGAAAGGACAGTCGTTCACGTTCACCTAGACGCCACGCCAGTCGTTCACGTTCCTACAGCGGTGATAGACACTCAAGACGCGATCGTTCAATTTCTAGAGAACCCAGACGGTCAAGTCGTGACCGTGAGTCAAGAGACGATCGCTCTCCAAGTCATCACTCGGACAGTTCTCGATCGCCCAGAGCAGAGGACAATTGATCATATGAACACACTGTGTCTTGTCCCCCTTTACAATGGATTATAGAAAGAAAGAAAAAAAAAGCAACTTGCATACGTACATTATACATACAACAACACAGCCCAAAAGGCTCAATAATTTCTCAAAAAGAGAAGAAAAAAAATAAAAATAAAACAAGGTGATTGTTTCTCTCTCAACCAGTGTGAAAATGTCCTTTTTTGGGTGTCAATAACAGTTGCTATGATGTACGTACACAATCTTATTTAAAGTAATCTTTTATTTAATGTGAGCAGCATGCGTTTGATTTGTGTAACTGCCCCCTGTTGAATCAAAAAGCATTTAAGCTTTCTCGTTCTAGTCTTTTTCTTTTCTCTTTATCCTTCAAAGATGCCTACTGTTTCTTTATATAATAATGATACACCCATTTCTCATCGCCTTACTAATCTCATCAGACAATCTTCTTTGCCGAACCTAAGCTATCGGGCCAATAAGAATACCAAAACATATGGATACTCTGAAGATATACAACGTATTCTCTCAGGTGCGCATACACTAGGCATTGAGGATTTAAAATATATACTCTACACGAACAAGTCCTCATTGACAAGTTCTCTATCTGATCAACCTGGATATTCAAGAAGAAAAACAAGTGAAGTGGATGATTATTATCACCAATACAAAAGAAAGCCATCCTCTGGTAGTGTCGGCACAACTGATTCGGGCATCGATATCAGTAGCATAAAAAAGGCAGGCCACACAAAGAGTATTCTACCAAAAGATGAGAGTGAAATTGATCGCATGGTTTCACAGCACTATATTCTCCGTACAGCTTTTGACAGCGATTTCTCTGCACCGGTGTCCTCCTTGATAAATCACAAGAAGAAGGTAAAAAAGACTCCAGTGGTCGTATTGGATGTTGGCTGCGGTGCTGGCACATGGACGATGGAGATGGCTGTTCAATTCCCACATGCAACATTTATTGGTATTGAAAAAGCACCCTTATTTCCTCGAGATATCAAGCCCAGAAATTGTAATTTTATGATATTTGATACAAGCGACAACAATTATCGTCTTCCATTTGAAGATAATAGTGTCGATTACATCTTTCAGCGTGACGCCAATTGGGAATTAACAGGATCTGCTTGGGTGCCTCTTGTTCAAGAGTTTTACAGAATCCTAAAACCCGGAGGATGGATCGAACTGGTCGAACAAGTGAGCTAATATCATGCGTGTACAAATATGTCGATCTAATCAAATTAAAACCTGATAGGATATCGAGACACAAAGTAGCTCAAGTGATGAAGGATTTTTAATTGACAAAAGTATGAACCCCCCCTTTTTTTCTCCTTTTTTAAAACTCCTTATTAAACCCTTTTTCACATAGTTATTGACATACTCAGCTCTCATCAACATGACCCTTTTATATCCAAAAGATTATCCTCCATCTTGGCTGTCGTAGGGTTTCGAAGTATCAAGAGTGACTTTCAATCAATTCCGTTAGGATGGGGTTACAGTAAGTGCTCACGGAATAAAGCACAGAGTATTTGCTCAGAATATGCAAGAGCTTCAGCTATGCAACATTTGTTATTGCTAAAATCACTAAGACCATGGTTTACACAAGATGGTCAGAAGAGCAAGAGCAAGTTTGACTCATGTATAAACAAATTACTAGCAGACTGGCATCAAGCTAGATCTTATGTTAATTGGCACAAGTCAATCGGCCAAAAGCCTTATTCATAATCTTTTTGTATATAATAAACCTTTTTGTACAGTCTTTTCAGGGAATCGCATTTTTGCAATTTTTATGATGCAATTTATACAAAAGAGTGACAAATCGGCGTGATATCTCTTTCTGGAAATGGCACACAGAATAACAAATAATGTGTTTACCTTTTTGGGAGGGCTTGGCTCGATGCTACCATCTATCTGTCAGAATAATTGGGGTGTCAATGTATTTGTTTTTATATAAGGCCTTGATAACTCTTTAAGACGACAAAAGAGTTTTGCAGCCTTCGGTATGCTCATTACTGGTAAAAATATATTCTGCATGTGCTATATGGGTAATTTTGATTGTCTTCTTTATATATTGATTAGGCAAAGATATTCACTCTAGCCCCATTGAGACTGAGTGTAGATAGCGCATACAGCTACGTACAACATGGTATAAAGGTTCTCCCAGGCTTTGTTTGTACTAATGAAGAAATGGAGAGCTTCTTGGAAGTCATGCTTTCCTTTAAGGACAATATCCAAATTCATATATTTACATCACTTATATTGATGTTTCTTTTTAACTTAGAATAGCATTATTGAAAGCTTGTAAACGAACGACAAAAAAAAGAATTACCATGCATATCTAATGATTATGTCTATGTAATGATGTTAACAGTGGTATTTACGATTAAAATAACCAGCGCACTTGAAGAGGGTGAAGGGTTAACAATGACTACACAACCTTTCATAGCAATATCTATTATACTGTTATCATCTCTTTTAAGTAAAAGAATACCTTTGGTCAAGAAACTTGGTTTATTTCTGACCTTTTCTAGGAGGGAATACTGTATTTTTATTAATTATTGACATTAATTTTATAAAATGTTGTCGTAAAATAAAAAAATTATTTGCGTAAAA
>JAMYHX010000383.1:0-42143 GCA_025529335.1 Rhizopus sp. PT2906
CTTTTTATTCTTTTTTATATTGAAAATACCGGCCAAAACTACATGTACTAGAAAATGCACCAGAAAATAGGCTAATGTGGAGTCACTATACAACTCCACACTACCAAAATTTCTATATAATGTAAGGTTGTTCAATAGAATATCTTTTGTTGTAAAATGTTATCGTAATACATGTGGTCGATATTGGCTCTCTGTTGATCGAACTGACAACATAAAACTAGAATATATAATATAAAAATTCGTTTATATTTTTTTTACCTCTTCTTGCAAATAAACAATTCAAGGTAAATTCGTATTCTATACCAACGAAAATGGAAAAGACTCCTTTTCCTGAACAAGATTAATGTGGTGCTATACACTGAAAAGTATTGTTGACGACATCACAGGCTATTGGCTTCTTCTCGTGCCCGTAGTGTACACCTTTTTATTAGACACGGCATAATCTGGAAACCGACTTTGGCAAGCGTTATAAACAATAATGGGAAAAAGAGAAACACAAAGACGTGATAGAGATAGTTATATTGGAAGCAGAAGCTTCTGCTGATCAATTTAAGTCAATAATTGAAGCGACCAAGATTGATCCAATCCCAATGTCTACTCAATCTGATGACCTTATCAACACGCTCAATGATGTGCCTTTATCAATACAGACATGATATCATTTCTAAAGAATACAAAAGACATTGAAAAATCATGTAATAATATGATAAAAACTATGAAGGATAAAATGTTTCGTATGAGATGCTATGGCAAGAATATGTCTTATTTCATTACATCTTATACTAAATCCTCCCCCCCTTTTTTTTTACAACAAGACATAATACTTGCTTTGAAAAACTCGTTAAATCTGATGGTGCTATGTATAGAACGGTTGATGTAAATATGGGAATCCCAACTACTCCCAAGAAAGTTAATGGTCTATGTTAATGAAACACCAAAGATACTTGCATGAAAGTAGGCTGTGATCAACTATGGCATTAATTTAAATTAGTATCATAATTTACAAATCTTTCCTCCTCGTTATTAACATAAAGTACCCACTTGTTAACAGTGAATAAACTACTTTAGCCAATGGACTTGAAGTTGTTAAGATCGCTGGCTCTTTGCATAAGAAGAATTACCTCTTTGTAAAAAGTATGATTAAAGTAGTCGGCATTATTCTTTGCTATTCAACCCAGCTGTTAAGAGAGTTGAATCATAGAGTGCTTTATCACTCTAGAAACAAAAGCTTGTCCAGTTTAAATCAGCTACTTTTATTCATCAACACGTATAATAAAAAAGGTATGTGTATAGTTATAGTAAGGGGGGATATGCTGCCTTTATCTTATTAAGAGCGCGTGGCATTCATAAATGGCATCCATGAAGTACGCTTATTGTTAGTATTAGTAGTATTAGTGTCACGCTTTTCTCCTTCATTTGTATTATTATTAGCATCAACAACAACTCCACCTCCTCTTAATGGTTTAGCTATTCTACTTAGAGACAATGCCTGTAAAGAAGGTTGGTTCGATTTCTGAAGTTTTGCTTGTCCTAATCTGTCTCGTACTGTTTGAAGTTGAGCTTCGAACTTTTGGTTCTGATGGAGTAGTTTCTCTTGTGCCTCTCCCAGTAAAGTCTCTAAACTTTGAATACGTTCATTTCTAGCAATCAATTTACGCTCTGCCAATGCAACTTCCTTTTTAAGAGAGCTGTTTTGTTCAACAAGCTTTTTTTTTTTCATGGTCAATATATCTCTTGTTCTCTCAGTTTTTTTTTTTTATCTTACCTGCTTTTGAACGTTAGCCAAGTGTTCCAAGTCACGAACAAGGAAAGCCATATTCTTTTGTTGTCGCTTATTGTTACTGGCTCTTAGCACATTATTGTATTGTTCACGGGTTTCGTCCAAAGACATCTCCAACTCAACTACCTTCTCACAACGGCTTTGAAGATCTCTCATGAGAGCCTTCTTCATCATTTCAAAATCAGCCAACTGTTGTGCCATACTCTTTCTCATACGCTCAAGGTCCTTTTCCTTTTCGCTTATATCTGCAGGTTCTTTGCGTGCTTGTTCGGTTAGAGCAGTCTAAGAAAGATATTACATAAGAATGAAAAGCATTCGCTACTGCTTGTTCTTTTTTTTTTTTTTTACCTGGAGTTGATCATTGACTGACTTCAAGTCATTGATAGTAGTACTTAATCTAGCGTGTTCATTTGTCTTTTGCTCCAGTTGCTGCTTGAGTTCATCAATTTCTCTCTGTTGGGCTTCCTTCTTGGACATGTACTGTTGCTCTAATTTAGACTATATAATTTAAATGAGTAAAGAAATGTCACTCTAACAAAACCACATACTTTAAGAGCACTGATCGTTTCATCAATATCAGCACTCTTTTGAATTTGTGCTTCTTCTTCAGCGATCGTCTTATCCAGCAACTCTTCATATTCTTGCTCAAGATTAGCAAATCGACTCTCGAGTTCTGCCTTCTTTTGTTCGATCAATTTCTTTTCCTGAGTCAAGTCGTCGATCGTCTTGGTATGTTGCTCAACGAGCGCACGAGAATCAGACAAGTCACGGCGTAAGGAAACGAGTTCTTCAACACTAAGACCGTTTCCATCCAACTCGAGTTTGACAAGAGCGTCTCTGATCTGACGTTCCTTTTCATTCATCTCGTTGGACACCTCGAAGCCAGACATGATCTGCGCCATCTTTTCAGCCTTCTTTCTTTCCTTGTCGCTCTGAGTAGCCTTGGTTTGAGCGTTACGTATCTCGGCCAAGTTCTTCTTGAGTTCCTCCAATTCGGACATGAGTTCCTGGTTCGCTTCCTTTAACGAGTCGACAGTGATAGCATTTTCTTTACTTTCAAAGGATATCTTTTGCAGCTGCAGACGCAACTCGTTCAGTTCAGACGTCATAGCCTGGTTCTCCTGCGTGACCGACTGTTCCTGCTCCTTGTAGTACGCAATCTCTTCTTTCAAGTTTTCGAGCAGCTTCTCTCGATTGCTCAGTTCCGTTTCCTTTTCGGCGATTTGATCCATCAATTCGTTTTCTCTTTTCAAGAATTCATCACGCTCATCTTTTTCGAGCACGATCGCAGGGGTTGTTGGACGAGAAAAGTCGTCAGAAGGCAAAGGACTCTTCAAACCAGAGGCAGGGGGTAGAGAAGCAAAATCACCCCGCGTGACTTTGTCCATGGTCACCCACTTATCCTCAGGCACCACTTGACCCGATCGCCAGATATTGACTTCGCCTTCCAAGGCAGCAATGTACTGCTTAAAGGTAACCGTCTCGGACTTGACTTTCTTGAGCAGTGCTTTGAGTTCAGCAGGCGACAGATCAGCGTTGACCTTGGCCTTGTTCTTGATCGTTTTGGCTCGCATACCAAAACGTAAGGTGGAGAGTGTCTCAGCCTCATTGTACGACGATGGAGAACAATTGATAATCAGAGTCGTGCGGGAGTTACCACCCAATGATTCTTGCAGGATACGGGTCAACTTGGAGTCTCGGTAAGGAATATGACTTGACTAGATATATATGTATAAAGTCAGCTTGAGAAAAGTCTGTATTATTATTATTATTTACCTTTCCATCCGTCAGTGCATTGATAACCATACCCAGTGCAGTCAGGGACTTGTTAATTTTTTTCGCTTCTTCCAATGTCTGACCGGAAGCACCTGTCTTTCCCACCTTTTCAGAACCTGCCAAATCAACCAAATAGAGTTTACCACTCTTGGCTGCCCCTGTGTCAATATTCTTTTGTGTGATGGTAATGACAACGATCGAGTGACTTCGAGAACTTTCAGCGTTCATGTTGGTAGCAGATACCACACGATTGGCACTACCGTTTCTCATGACTTCGTATACATCATCAGATGAACCAACGTAGACTTCGAGCAAGCCCTTGACATAGACTCCATGTGTTTTGTCTTCATGAATAGGTAGATTGTCCTGGGAAGCTGTAATAACATGATCGTCAACTAAAAGCATACATAAAGAAGCATTGTCTTACGGTTTAATAAATCTCGGACTTTTTCCATATAAATTTCCATATATGACACTTTGACAGTGAATTCCAAATTGCTTGGTGCAGCCATGATGCTTGTAAAAATCTGCTCGACAATACGAGGAATGATACCCTTTGTGTTTTCATCATCAATATCTGCACCCTATATTAAACTTAGTACACACTCATGCATAAAATATATACAAAAAAGAAATTACCATCATTGTGAATGTTTTACCAGAACCTGTCTGACCATATGCAAAGACAGTTCCGTTATAACCAGCCGTGACATCTGATATGAAAGTTTAGAAATATGTGTATATTTTAGATGAATCTAAGCTGCTTTTTATATTTACCATCTACAATGGTCTTGATAGAGTATTCAAATACATCTTTTTGAGGTGTATTCATTCCAAACACCTTATCAAAAGAAAAAGTTCCTTGAAAGTCTTTGCCCTGAAAAGAGGTTTTGTTTAGTTGGGTTTAATACAAAACAGATATTGTTACCTTCAATTCTATCTGAGTTCCTTCCTCATCGATTTCAATAATAGGTACACCTCCTTCTCTTATTTCTAGGGCATTTTGAGGTCGAAAACGACAGACGACCTTAATATTATTTGACATAATATTAATAGACAAAAAAAAAAGTAAAGAAAGAAAGAAAGAAAGAAAGAGAGAAAAAAAAAAAAAATAGAGAAAGAGAAATAAACTTTAAATAATGTAAGAGATTTTTGATTTTTTATAACCATCTTTTTTTTTTTGTGTACCAAAAAGTGATGAATTCCTCAAGTAAATTACCATCACTGGTGACTACTCCCAACAGAACATTTAGTGCTTCAAAGAGACCATCCAACTATCCATCGCCTAATTCAGTTGAATTATCAGAGACTTTTTCGACATTTTCTATTCAACAGGAAACAAGACATCATAACAAGTCGCCTACAACCGAACAACAACACCGCTGTTATTTCACACAGTTACAATTAGCCAACATTAGACCCATCTGTTCTACATGTCGTATTTATGATTTTTCTTTTCTTTCTACAGAGAAATATCCTATCTGTCATACAACGTAAATATGATAACCATACATTTATACATATTAAATATTCTCTATAGACAAGATATGTATGATTTGGAAATGACAACACTAGGCTTATCTATTGAGTTAGGTAAATTCATTTTAATGTTATTATTATTATCATCATATGATTGATATATTCGATAGCGGCAAACAATATGAGAACACGTAATTTCAATAGACTCATTGATAAGCTATTAGACTTGTTGAAACAAATCATTTATCAAAAATATCCAGAGTAATCAAAAGTGATGCTTATATTCATAACCATAGAACAACCCTATCTTATACCTTACTTTCTAGCATTGTCCCTGTTGAAGCCTTTAATGCATTGTTCCTGACTCGTATATTTATGAAGCATTTTGCAGATAATTTAACAAATAAGGAAATTATGGAACAAATAGAAGATCATAAAGATGAATGTAAAGCAGAGCAACTGTTGGAGTCACTATTATACATATTGATGAATATGGATCCAAGGTAAATGATGTACTATTTGTTACGTCTTATTCATATCACTTTCTTATAGTGCAAGTTTCTCTTGTTATGAGTTTTATGTCGAAATTATCAACACATTTCTTACTCTGTTCTCGACTCAACTGCGACATCCACTCAAGTTTGAAGACTCTCATTACTTTCTTGATATATTTCTGTCCAAGTTTTCCCATCGCACAGATGCTGTAGTCGCAAGGCTGCTAGAGAACGTCATCGAGCAGAGTCAGCCTCCACCTCAATCGTCTAGCGTGATGTACACGGCCTATAATTACTTTTTCTCTTCAAAAGGAACATCGGCTCCTAATACAGTGCCTGTTGCTGATCTCAGCTTGTTACTCTTATTACTCCTCGGATTTCAGTCAAGGCAAAGGTATCAAGTATGGGTTTCTGGTTTCAGACAGGCTGTGTCTAGTCTTGGTGATCATCGTGGTAAGTGTACTGACTTGTAGAACAACAAATGACTGAATGCACAATGATAGTGATATCAACAGATATCGATGGATGTGATCACAAGATGCACTTAATCTCATTCAA
Organism: Rhizopus sp. PT2906; assembly: GCA_025529335.1. NCBI lineage: Eukaryota > Fungi > Mucoromycota > Mucoromycetes > Mucorales > Rhizopodaceae > Rhizopus > Rhizopus sp. PT2906. The sequence goes on from JAMYHX010000383.1 coordinate 6,088, forward strand.
GACACTGTTTGAAATGTTTACAAAATCACTTCATGTAGAAGAAAAGATGCTGTTGTTTTATATGATGTTGGCAGAGAATGAGTCATTTAGGGTTTATGTACTATCGAGGACTGATCAAGAGATTATTGCAAGTATTGATTATTGTTGGTTTGTAAAATATATACTTATATTCTTTATAGTACTTACCCATCTTGAAATTGATCTATGAGTCAATGGAAGGCAAGACAAACTATTCTCAAGTCTATATTCTCATGACCATCCTTCTTATTCTAAGTCAAGATGAAGTCAATAATGATGCAATACAGAAAATAGTAAGTTGTTCTTTAGAAAGGAAGAGGTTCTGTTGGCTAATAGTAATAATAATAAAAAACAGGCTGTTCACAACATCACTTGGTTTACAGAACGTCCTCTGTTAAAGTCCATATCTCTAGGTGGACTTATGATCCTGGTCATGATTCGTACATTGCAGCTCAATTTGTCTATGCATAGGGATATCTATCTCCATACCAGCTGTTTATCCATTTTAGCCAATATGTCGAGCACTGTTCTAGACATGCATGCTTATACAGCGCAAAGGATGATAAGGTGAATATAGAAATGCGCAACCTTTTTGTCGTGATCTCATTGTTATTACTATATAGCCTATTCGAATTGCTAACCAAGCGATATCTAAAGTTGACTGAAAAGGAGCCAAGTGAGGATACAATTGTCTACGAAGATGTATTGATGTTTATGTTGGAAATCATTAATTCTATTCTATTCCATCGTCTGAAACATAATCTTCAGTTAGTCTATGCTTTACTTTTGAAGCGAGAGATATCCACGCCTTTTCAATCTCATCCACGACTAACTGAAACAGCAAAGAACTTGGACCAAGTGATCAGTTATTTTAGTACAAGAGTATCCGAAGCCAACCTTAAAGCACCTTCATCAAGCGAAGTGTTAACAATCATTGAAGAGGCTTCTCGTACTTGGTCTAATCAAAAGATGAAGGTAAGTTATAGTCAATTATAATTCAAGATAGACTAACTTGCTATATAGTCTATTCCTGATCTTAAGTTTCAATATGAAGAAGAATCTGATGCGTACGAATTCTTTATACCCTATGTTTGGGCTCTTTTATTACGTAAAAACTTTATTTATTGGAGTGAAGAAAAATGTCGTGTGCTTGATTCTTGCGTGTTTATGAATGAAGAACCAGAAACACCCACGACTTAATAAATGTGTACATATATGTCATGAAAAAAAGCTTCTGGAAGAAAAAGAAAAAAAAAAAAAAAAAAGAGCTACGCATAATTATTAATCAAGCGTATAAAAAAAGGGAGAGAAGAGGGATGTTATTTTTTCTCATTTTTTTTATTACTGAATCGTAATGCCAGAATTAACAAAAGCTGATTTCCAAGTTGGCTATCAATCACAAACAATCTTGTTGGAGCAATGGGATTTACATTCTACTGTTCAACAAGTCAAAGAATACCTCGAGGAAACGACTTCTATACCAATAGACGCTCAAAAGCTTTTATGGAAAGGAAAAATACTCAAAGATAACAATATACAACTCAAGGACCTTCCTTCTGTCAGTCCAACAACTAACAGAATGCTTTTGATGGGCAGTCCTCAGAAAGCAATAGAGAAAGTGAACAGCATGGATAAGAAATTAATGGAGCAAAGAAAGATAGTACCAATGATCCGCATGAAAAAACAGCAACAGCCAAAGCCAGTGAAGGAGATGAAATATACGTTTCATAAAATATCAGTCATTGAAGAATTTCCTCATCCTGAAAGGGCTAGAAAGATACTTGAAAGATTACGAGATGATCGAGGCGTAAGTTAAACAAGCATGTACATATATAGAAAGAAACTAACATCTAGTTCAGATACAGGCCATCATGAAGGCAAGAAAATGGTCAGTTGGAGAATTGATAGAGTTGACACCATTTGAAGCATCTATCTTGGGATATAATCGAAATGCAGGACAGCTAATTGCCTTACGTTTACGTACTGATGATCTTTCTGGTTTTCGACATTATGATTCTATACGTAAGGTGCTGTTACATGAACTGACACATAATGTAAGCTTACAAGTAATATGTATACGCTTCAAAAGTGCTAATTCAATTTTTTTTTTTTTAGGTGTGGGGTGAGCATGATGATAACTTTCATGCACTCAATAGACAATTAAACAAGGACGTTGTTGCTCTCGATTGGACTGCGCATGGAGGACATAGTTTAGGCAATGGAAGCTATTATAACCCTGAAGAAGAAGAAGTAATGGATGATGTAGGCTATGAAGCAGGAACATATCGTCTAGGAGGCAGTTCTGTCGCCGCATTGGATAATGATCCTGAGGCTAGAAGACAACTATTGGCTAGAGCGACACTTTCTAGGCTGACTAAACAAGAAGAAAAGGAAATGGATGAAGGATGTGGTTCAGCTTAATCTGTTTTTATTAAATTGTATATAAATGTATTTTCTTGTAATTATCATGTCTAGAATAAAGGGATTTAGTAGAAAAAGAGTCACTCATAGACTTTTAATGCTGGTATATTTTTTTTTTATTTTATTCTGTTTGACCTCTCTCTTCCCCCCCTCCCTTTCTTACTATTGTTTTCTAAAAAAAAAAAAAATAATGTCAAAATTTTCACAATTTCGTGAAGGCATCGAAAAGGCAATAGACACCTGTCTCTCAGCAACTAGCGAATATAGACAAAACAACGCTAATGCAGAACCACCAACATCATTTATTGAGTCACTTGTAACTCAACACATTTTACCATTAACTGGACAAGAAAATAGTCTACAGATTCCAATTGTAGAGGGAAAGCCTGATTGGCGTAAGAGTGCAACAGAACTTGCATTTAGACGCGCTTTGATACATAATGTTGTAAGTTTTCTATCATTACTGTCTTTAGAATCAACTAAAAACACACATTTGATAGCAAACAGAAGAAAACGAAGATAGATTGAAAAAGATATTTGATTGTTGTGATATTGTCTTGTATTGTTCAGAAATTGGTAATATATAAGCATATTGTCAGACTGGATACTGATATGTTGCTAGATTTACTGGATCAAGTGATACCACTCACATTTGTTGAAGAACTACTTGATTTACATACAACTGAAGGATGTGAAAAAATATTTGATTACGTCGAACAAAGGAAAGATAGATTAACAGCTGTAAGAATATAAATACATAAACAAAGAGTCATGACTGATGAGCCTCTTTAGAATATGGTACCTGGAAAAGGAAAAGGGTTAGTTCTTTTAAGAATGTGCAACGAATTACTTCGTAGAATGTCAAAAGAAATCAACACAGTATTCTGTGGACGTATTTTAATGTTTCTTGCCAACTCATTTCCTCTTGGAGAAAGATCTGGTGTCAATCTCAGAGGAGATTTCAATACAAATGTTATTCATTATGATCCAGATGAAGAAGTGGATGCAGATCCAAATTTGTCAGACGAACAAAAGGCATTCTATAAACTCTTTTGGTCTACTCGCGTCTATTTTGCCAATCCTCCATCTGTATTTTTAGACAACAACTTTGAAAATCTTCAAAAGGTATATTTAAAACTGTGTGGACAAAGGCACTTATCCGTATCCTAGGGTACAAATGCTATCGTAGAAAAGTTTCAAAATATTGCTCAAAAAGAAGCGGAAATCATGGGCGCACGTAATAAAGAAGTGTTGGGTTTAAAACGCTCAAGACCTGATTATATGGATGAAGACCCAGCAGAAGCAGAAGAGCTACTAAATCAAATTAATAATGAATATCAATTCCCGAGAATACTTAGCAGTAGACGATTGTTAGATTTGGAGGTATTCGCAAACATGTTATTATCAGTAAATGAAGCTCACCAAAGAGATAGATGGAGGATGTTAGATTTAGGAGAAGTGTCATTGTTCAATATTTAATACTCTTTCAATATCTTTCTGGATTCTCTCAAGAAGAAAAGGACAAAACGGCAGCGCTATTAGCAGCAAGAGGCACAACCAAGCAGTCGTTAGTACAGCCTAGTTATGTTCTTTCTGAGGAACAAGTGAAGTGGATAGAAGAAACTAAGGAAACTCTGATTGGCTTACTGCGATCGACAAAGCCTCATGGAAACTTGTATACTGATATTATTTTAACTATAATAACTCATGAACGTCATTGGGTATATGCAAACATATAGAACATATACACAAGTCAATACTCATTAAAGACTTATATAGATCATTTGGAAAGCCTCAGGCTGTCCATCATTTGAAAAGCCTCCTATCAGCATGAATGATTTAAAAAGAGCATGGCAATCTAAAAAGCCAAGATTAGAGACACCACCTACAAAATACAGATATGCGTACGGTACTTTTGAAATTTCCAACTTGTATGGCAAGCAAATCCCATCTTTATCAGAATTCATGCTGTAAGTTAAACCAAACTACCACAAAATCCTCAATTTAATCATTTCATATTAGAAATCGACCCAAACTTCCTTCTGCAATTGATGTTATTGACAAGGCGGTGGCCGAGTTACAAGACTCGCTTGACTCAACTAAAGAAAGATTCGATTACGCCAATGGTGCTTTACTCCAGGCATCCCGGTTAATTTATGATAGCCATCCTTATTTAATACGTAGCGTATACAGTGCCAAAAAAGACGTATACAAGGAAATGTACGACAAGATTACGGATACAAATCTGGATGAAGGACAAACAAATGACGAATCAAAACCTGTGACTACTACCACTGCATCAACTGCACACTTTATAATCGGAGAAGATTTGACAGAAGACCATGTTCAAGCTGAGATTGAAGTATTGACAAGGGCTAAACAAATACTCTTGGAAGAAGCAGAAGGCAAAAAGGAAGAACAAGTGAAAAAATAAATAATAAAGATGCATATCCAATTATTATTTTTTTTTCTCGACATGTATATAAAACACACTGCTTCCGCGGAAATGGTCTCTTTTTACCCTTTTTTCTTTGATTGGTGTTTCTTTAGACTGCTTTGTTTTGACAGGAGTTTGAATGCCGTGAAAAAATTTTCAAACATTCTGAGATTTAAAGCAAGTAGAAAAAAAAAGTATAAAAGGAGCCCATTAGTTTGGGTTTTTTTAATTCTTCGTACTTCCGTCCTATGCTCAGATCGGATAAATCTTTCGCCTTTTACTAAAGATTTCCGTGGATGTGGGACACTAAGGAAGTTTACCCTAATTTTTTGGTACCTTCTTCTAAGGAAGAAGTATTTTTATTATTTAATTATTGTAAATGAAAAATCATAATCACTCTTGTTTAGACCGAGAACGTATTCTGTTCATCACTTTAATTGCGCTTACGGCGCTTCTAAATACCCGTCGAGGATTAAAGTTTTCTTTGACTGTATCCAAAAGATCCACATCTTTGGCTTCCTCACTATTCATCCAAATGTCATTTAGTGCCTCTGTTGCTGTCGGTCTTTCATTTGGATTGAGTGAGAGGCATTTCTGTATGAATGATCTCGCTACATACTGTTGATCAGCAAAAGTTCAGCTATATTATATTTTTTTTTTTTTTTACCATTCCCAGACACGTTCATCCAATATCTCCAATGGAATTCATATCGACCATGCGTTATTTCATCATATAGCTCTTGCTGAGTCTCTCCTTGGAATGGGTGATAACCGCAAAGGCTAGTAATACTTTAGGCATGAATACACATACAGTATGATTCTCTTACAGAATATATGTAACAATCCTACATAGAATAATCACAAAAAAAAAATGAATATGTAAAACAAAAGTATTGCTTCATTCTTACCCTACTCCCCATATATCAACTGGGAAACTGTATGGCTTTTTCAGTAATACTTCAGGAGCTAATAGTGATTGTTTAGACAATGTGATATCTCTATATCTATGATTCATTACCAACATAACTAGCTGTCCCACAGATAGTCTTTAATCCAACATCATCATCCTTTACCATTTTGGCAATGCTGAAAAAGAATAAGTGTGAACGTAACGTTTACTTGTCACCATAGTTACCCAAAATCACAAATAGCTAAATCTGCATCAGAATCCATTGTTTTAAATATCAAATTCTCGGGTTTGATATCTATCTACATTCAGTAAACTAGTAGCCATAGCAACATCATCTTACCTCTATGAACAATGTGGTGTTTATGAAGATATTCAAGCCCTTTTAAAATTGATTTAACAATCTTGACAGCATCCTTTTCTGTAAATTTTCCTCTTTCAAATAAACGTTCAAATAATTCTCCTCCTGTTGCTCTTTTTTTTTTTTAAGGGAATTAAAATAAAGCCATATAAAACTATCTTTTGACACTTACAATTCAAACACAAGATAGAATTTACTCCTATTGAAAAACGTGAGCAAAAAGTTTAATAGATTCATAAATGAGCCTACCGTGACTCAAACCAGTCGTAGAATCCAATGATATTTGGATGTGAAAGCCCTTCGAGAACTTTCATCTCGGAATAGACCATATCAAAGTTACTGTCCAGTTTATCTTTGGGTATAATCTTGATAGCGACAGGTGTATTATCTGCTATACGAACTGCTTGTCTGACATAACCATATGATCCACTGCCTATCATTGACTGTCAGTTTCATATTGATATTACTAGTTTTACTTTTCTTTACCCAAGTCATCACCAAAACTATAGTTTCTTTTTCGTTCATAAGAAGCTGGTTGCTCTCCATTAACCAGAGCATCAATCTTGTCTTTGATGCCCACCATTAGCTGAATAAAAAGTGTAAAAGACTCTTGGCTCAAAAAACGGGAACTCGTTCCTGTGAGGTGACTTTTTTTTTTCTCTTTTTTTTTCGTAATATTAAACATGCAAATCAAGAATGCACGATCTGCGCTTATAACAAATTATGAAGTATTGAGACTTTTGGAAGAAAACCAGCAAAACCAAAAACTATTACAAGCACAAGATCTGTCAATTGAATACCCAGAGAATTTACGAACAGTGCAGTTTGAGGTTCAATTTGTGTTGATTTATCTAATATTTGGGATATTGACATTCTAATTAGTTGACAGAATACTTGAAACAAACACCTGTAGACTCACAAACACCAGCACAAGTGACAAACTTTCTGGAAGCCATATCACAATTTGATTTGACAAAAGCAGAGAAGCTTCAAATGCTTAATTTACGGCCAAAGAGTGCAGTTGAAATATACTTGGCAAGTGTTGTTCATTTGTAGACACCGCACAAAGACTTACTTGTTGTTTTAGGTCATTGAAGAGTGTGAAGAACGTTTTTCAGAAGAAGATTTGGAAAATATGATAAATATAATCATGCAAACATTACCAAGAGACGATGATCATGTCATGGATGAAGCCGAAGGAGAAGGCTATGAGGAAGGAGAGGAAGAAGAGTAACTTTACTAGAATAAAAAAGGGATCATGTACAACGTGATACACTGCTTGTCTTATTTCTTTTCTCTTTCTTTTTTCCGGTTGGTTTTTCTCTCTTTTTTTTTTATGGATTCTCCTGTATCTCCCAAAAGCCCAAAGAGACAGCTGACGCTTGGGCCATCCACGCCTATTCAAGACTGGGAAGTTGAGAGAGCCACTGTAAACTAACACTATCTTGGCTTGCATCCCGGACGCTAAAAAAATATATTGTGTAGCTCTTAGTCAACTATAAAGAAAGCCGTGAAAAGGCAGAGAGGTTAGAAAAGTTATTGCAGGAAGAACAAGCAACATTTGAAAAAAATACATCAAGTGTAAGAAGTATGAGTAATAAAGGATAATATACATATATATTGATCGCATCAATTTAGTTGCTCCGTGAAGTAAAGCTAAAGGAAACCTACTTGGAAAAAAAGCTAAAAGATGTAGAAGAGTCACTTATGAGCCAGGTAAGAACAGAAATTAAACAGCCTTTGTTCCAGAGAGAGAGAGAGAGCTGATGTGCATAAATTGTGTATAGATACTAGCTCTTCAGCAAAGAGTAGTAGATCAACAATCAGACTATCAAGAGCAAATAAAGAACCTAAAAGCAGAGCATGAACAGGCTTTGGAAACAGAAAGCAAAAAATATCAACGTCGATTACTGAGTCTTCAAGAAAGGCTCAACGCAAAGGACAAAGAATACTCAGAATTACTCGAAAAGACCAACACAGATGAAGAAAAGGATAAGCTGATTGAATCTCTAAGATTAAAAATCGCCGACATGGAGCGGGCAGCGGAGCAGAATGTACAGCCGATAAAAGAAGAAGAGGTATGCTCTATACGGTAAACAAAAGAGGAGGAACTAACCTTGTCTATGACATCAACAGGCGGACAATTCCGAAGAAACTATAGAAGATTTAAAAGTGAATCACCAGACCACTGCAGATATAACGGAATACATAAAAAGAGAACAAGATTACCAAGCCCGAATAGTTGAACTTGAAGAGCGAGCACAGCAATATAAAAAGAGGCTAGATCAAGTGCTAGCAGGGCATGACGCCCATATCCAGGAAATAACGGAAAAGTTCATGTCGGAGGCTCAGCAGTCAGAAATGTCTCACCAGGCAAGGATTCAAAACCTTCAGTCAGAGCATGCCGATACCTTGCGAGAGCTTCGTGAACAACATCAGACAGAGAAAGAGGTATGGTCTATCGAACAAGACGCGGCTATAGATGAGCTTCGTCGTGCGTTATGCTTGGAGAAGGAAGATGCGATGAGAGAATTAAACAAAGAATGGAAAGAAAAGTACGATGACTTGCACGCTTCCATGTCCAAAGATTCTATGGAAATTCAAGCACATTGGGAAGCCAAACTAAAAGAGGCAAAAAATCAGTACGAAGCCAAAACAGCTCGTTTACAAGGTGAAATAGAAGTGATCAAAGATCGGCTTGGAAAAGAAATTGATAGAAGAAAACAAAACCAAGCTGCTCTATCTGAGTGTCTAACGCACAACGACATATTACAGACTAAGCTCAATGACTATCAGACGATTTTAAAGCAGCACCTTTCTACAGAAAAAGAAATACACAAGGTATATATTGTGATGAGCCACGACCTGTGCATTGACTTGCCTTTATATATATATATATATAGTTGAAGAGACTGCAACAAATGTCTTTCAAAAAAGCCAAGGAAATCCTAAACACTGTATCTCCAGATACTCAGTTAAGCCCAAGCATTGATTTACCAGAGCTATTACAGCTCATTCTTCATAAAGTACTGATTGCATGTTTGTATAATCAAGTGTATCAGGTTCATGAGGATGATTTAGCGCTTTTAAATCAAGCTATGAATTAAGTCTTGATAGTTGCTTCTATTTAATAAAGATGATTCATTTGAACTTTCTTTTTTATATTTGCAATGATAAAAATAGGGAATCTTTTGAAAAGAACAATCAATATCTTGGCCATGTTTCATTTTTTCATAGCCACACTTGCTACTATAATAAGCATATGTGTACACACATCCTAAATAAGCAATCATTTGGTGATAGGACATATGTTTATTTTGAATAAGACATTTACAAACAAAAAAAAAAAAAAGAGTGCATATTTAAATAAATATCAGATTTGCTTTATGTGTGTTTATACACATACATTGATTTAAGATGGAGTCGATGGAGTCGATGAACCAAAGATGGAGGTCAGATCACCATTCTGTTATTTTCAAGATATTTAGTTCATATAAACACATATATATTCCTGCTTTAAATTACCTGTAATGGGCAAGGCAAACTCATTGATTTTGATATCGTTGGAGTAATCGGGATGCCGATGATGCGAACAGTAGGGTAAATGTAATAATTGAAGTTTATGTTTTGTTTTGCGCTTCCATCCAATCCACACTTTGTAAGCAAATCCATTAATACACCTTGTTCTGCTTGGTTAGTTGAATTGACTGCAACATTAAAAGGAAAGGTGATGTTTGTGATGCCATTCGAATTGATATGTACATTGTCCACTTCGCCACCTCCTACTTTTACATTATAAGGTGAAGGATAGTATGCCTAAAGGAAGATAAATGGATTAGAGAAAAAAAAATAAAAAAGACATCATCCAAGGACTTACATCAGCTACAATCTTTTCAAATGTAATACTTTCAAAATTTGGATTATTTACAGTGATTCCTATGCTGAATGTCATGTTCAAGACATTATTATCAAATGATCGAGTAGGTGGTTGTTGAAGTCCTGTGAATTGAACAGTGGGTACTTTGAACAAGGCAGCCAATACACCGACGACAATAGCAAGTATAACAATAATGATAAATATTATACAAGTACACCATCTCGCCCATTTGGGGCAACAGGTACAGCAGCCACAACACATCTTATCTATACATGAGCGCTGTCTTCTCTCCCTTGGGATAATCTTTTCCATGTCATCATCAGAGTCATAATGATCCATAAATTTCATATCTGATAAAGAATCTCGGGAAATAGGTGGTTGATGAAGACGAGGATCACTGTATTGGTTGTGAGCAAGGGATGGATCAGCTGTGACGTTGTGCTGGTTATAAACTGGATAAGGTGAAGGTGAGTTTACAGGTATCTCTTTCATAGTGTATTGGTCTGTAGAATCTCGTGATGTATCTATATGTTGCGGTACAGGTGGAGGAGACCTTGGCTTTTCATAAAAATCATCATGTTTATTATAGACAGACATCTTTAATGTGTGTATTTGATAAATAAGAGAAAGAAATGAAAAAAGAAAGTGCCAAGCTTTGATTAGTTACTGTTATTTATATTTTTAGAAATGATTTATTTTTGGGCTTAGTTTTATATGAGTCTAAAATTTAGTAGGAATACAAAACCTGTTCATAAGAAAAACATAGGCTAAAGAAATACAAAAATATATACTTGAATATTGTCGTACCTCATTCTCTCTATCTTCTTTCTCCTCTTCTCGTCTCTCTGAATTATTCCTTTTCCTATAAAAGCGGCTATGTAAGTAAATTATATTATAGTACCGCCCTTATTTTATTGGATCTATTTCAAGAAGCCCAAAGGTACAAGTAAATTCTCTTTCTACATGATATACAACCTGACCGGTACCTGAGCAATAATACATAAGTGACCATACAAGCTTAATTTTTACAGTGCAACATAATTACTTTTGCCAAGAGTCAAGCAAGATGCACTTTAGCTAGCCATATATTTGTATACATATGTTTCGTCTTAAGAAAGAGACTATTTTTGGAACATTAACAAAGTATCAATAAACTATACTTTTGTGTAGCCAAATTGAAAAATAAATGACGTCCAGAGTCGGGATTGTGCTCTAGGAAGGATCGACGCTTAGCAATCGCGGCTGTACTTTGAGATATACTGTTAGTACCTTGATAGCTTATTAAAGACGAACCCGAGATGATAAAAATGTATCTTTCTCAATTTATTTATCAAAAATAGACAACGTCTACAGGCATCGCCTCTCAATATCTTGCTTTGCTTATGAATGTTGTGCGGGGTCCTTATACCTTTGATTGGCTAATACATTTCTGTAGCATTCAATGTCCTTGACTACACTTCACTACGTTATGTCACGCAAAGGGGTCTCAAAAATCAAAGATATTGAATAGAGCTATTATTTTATTCGTTATTAACTAGAAGACTAATGAATAAAAAATAGTGTATTATTCATTTTATACTTACCGAGGCGTTAAGGAATGCACTGCCGTTATAGACAGCGCATTAAATCCAGGGAGCACCGTTAGTCTTTGGAGGCTTTCATTGTCATGCTTTAATTTGTAAACAAAGATATTATATATATTTAATGCACTGTTCACATCGCAATTCCACACCGTACAAGATTTACTCTTGAGGACAGCATGTACTCTTCGCTTTGATGCAGCAATGGAGATATTATTGAAGCGACGGCCTTGTGCGCCCCTTTGAACAAAAAGGTCTACTAATTACTCAGGAGGGTCAAGCATGAGTTACAGCTGAACTGATCCTTGCTTGCAACATGATTTCCAACTAGGGTTCCTCAACGAAGGTGTCTCTTGCCTTTCATCAATCCAGTGCAGCGAATAACAATGGGTGCATTCCTTGTCCATACATCCAAAGCCCAAAGGACGAAGGCGAAAAAGCTGCGAGATATAGGCAGCAGAGTTCGCCTTAGGGTCTACTTTCAGCATCAGCAGGCTGGACTATTTTTCTTAGCCTGCATATAGGTTTTGCAACGACGCCATCTTCTTCTTGCTGCACTTTGGCACAACGTTTGTGTCGTGAGGATGCGACTTGTTCTCTGAATGTTTGACAGGTACGATGACATTAATCAACTGTTGAAGGTGTATGACAGGAAGAGCATATGGTCATAGTGTCAGTGCTGTTTTCCGTTTTTCTAATATGCGCCAAGTCGGGAACGTACACAATGTTAGTGAACATGATTACTATATGAATTGCTCTTTTTTTCAAAGCAGGTCTATGCCTGAATCTTTAAAGGGAATTTTTTGAAAAATGAAAAAAAAGGGGGAGGGGCTAACTGGTTTTTTTTTGTTTCTGAAAACACGAAGTCAAGAAGCACTGTACATCTTCTGTTTCTGAAGCCATGATTGTTTCCAGGATCAGCTCTATTTCTATTTTGTCAATTCATACTTGATTGACAAGCAGAACAATCCTATTGATAAACTCTTTGGAATACACTGGAAGGTGCAGCTCCTTCTTCTTTTTTAGGACACAAACATGTCCAGTAGAATTTGACAACTGAAAGAAGTTGACCTTTGTGCCTACAGTGCATTAAATAAAAATTAGTTAAAGTTTTATACCATAGAGAGAATATTAGCTGTTCGTTTTCATTATTTTTCCAAGTTTAATGGAGCCACCATTCAATTCTTTGATGTCGTTGGTTTCAGTCTTATTTACTTCAGCTGCACCGAATTCATATTGATCATAAAGGATCTTTATGTCAGATATCTCACCTGAACGTTTTCTATCCATCATGGTTTTTGCTGCAATCCTTCTCTTGTTATTTTCAGCCAAACATAAGAAGCTATATATTTTTATTTCGTGTGAGTCAAAATATTTGAATTATAAATATACATTGATATACTTGAAGACTTACTGAACAGCTCATTTGGAAATGGGCAATGAGTAAACGACAACTTCCAATTGCTCTAAAGAAGAAGATACACGACAACAATATACATCGCATAGTGGTACAGATTATTGGTGTGATGTCGCTCTGTCAACAGACTCTTTAATGGAGAGCATAATTCGGACAGGAGCTGTACTAACTATGATAAGCTCTTTCGGTGCTCTTTTAAGTGAAAATCAGCGCTAAAATACGACAATACCTTTTGAACGTTAATTCACTTGAATCATACACGGTGTCAGTAAGCTCTAAACTCTTCGAATGATATCTCTTTTTGTAAGATGTGTAATAGAAAGATAGTCTGTAACAAATTGGTCATCTGCTTGTTGTAAGCTCTTTATTTGTAAGTAATTGAATAAAATAACATAAAAAACATAATTCGTAAAATAAAAAATAGCATAAAGAGCTTTAAAACATAAATATAAAGAATATATACAGCATAAATAGTAAAAGAAAGACAATAATAGACATAAATAAACATATATAAAGAAAGGAAAATTCATACAGGCAAATAAATAAATAAATAAATAAATAGAGCATAAAGGGGAAGGGCTTAGCTTGAACGATTAACAGCCTTAGTGCGACAACGGAACAATCGCAAAACCTCGTCATCTTTCAGGAGCTGCTTCCTGGAGAACAACTCCACACGATGACCTTTGTCAATTACTATTTCCTTGACACACTTGTGATTACTATAGGGATATATTAACGATAAATAACAAGATTCGATTAAGATAAACTTGTTCATTTATTTTACCTCACAAGTGAACGTAGATCTTCAACATTGGTTGAAAGACCAGCATAATCGATAGCGATCAATCGAACCATTCTTGTCTCTGCTTTCAAGAATAACAGCAAGTCTATCATAAAGCTGGCTAGTATTCCATGAAAAAAAAAATTGATAATTTTGTTATCTTGAGTTGTGCCATCACATTTAAATGATTCCATAAACTTTAAAGACTTCTTGCTTGTATCTCTTTTGCTGAATTCCATGTCAGCACTGGAGCAAGGGGAAACGAACACTTTACGACAAAGCAGCTTTGTCTTGAGCTTTGTTACCATACCATTCAGCAGTCGTTGCCTGGTGCTGTTATCTTCATCTGTCATGGAATTCCTTGCGTAGCCCACGATCATCCACTTCTCAGCATCCACATGAACAAATGCCCTGTGCTGTATTCAGCTTTGTTATTGTAAAAAGGCAGATAAGTCGATAACTTGCGAATTAGATTCTTCATTAAGAAGAACTGAATGTTGTTAAATTAGACGCGTGTTCATTTTATAGCGAGAGAGAATCTATGGCTGCTATTTATATTATTGTCATCACTGACATCATTTATGCTTATGTTATTGTTGTCAGTACTCTTTCCTTATTCTTATCAGATGCGATAGAGGAATGTAAAGTAGAATGTATGCTCTACTGTAAGATTATACTCGAGTTATTATAATGATTATCTCATCAAACACGTCAGTGGCCTCTACTAATGAAAGTGGCCTCTACCACTATATTTTGCGTTATGCAGCTGCTGTGCTTTAAATGGAAGACTGTTCATTTAAGGAGTATAGTAAGGATAAATGTAAATGGCTCTAAAATGGAATGACAGGACTTTATTTCCCAATGTAGAGGCTTTTTTTTTTGGCTAGTTTGTACAAAATGATTTTTGGTATTTTTATTGCTTTAATTTCAAGCTTTATTTACATAAATCCAAGCTACTGTTAATAAGTAGTTTCGAGTGCAAAGTCTTTATAATAACTGTATTGTTTCCTTGGGGTCTCCCAAGAGTCATCCGATCCACCAAAGAATGTGTGGAACACTATGATATTTCATTTAGAAGGGCGTGGTTTGTATAAATAAAACAACTTACTGATTCCAACAACCCGACCAGCGGGTTCTCTACGAAAGATCATCTTTTGCTGGGTAAATACTTTCTTACCATTGGCGTAAAGGACAAGTTGACCATCTTGTTTTCCAGGAGTATTCATTATCAACACTTGACGTAAATGGGTCCATTTTCCTGCCTTGAATCGAAAACTTCCTCTCCCTAAGCTGTAACCATACTCAGGGTTGCACACATTCAAGTCGCTTCCACAAATAGATGCGGGTTCGCTAGAGTAAGGCAAATAAGCATAAATCTCTCCTTCACCCTTCTTTCTCCACATCAATCTAAAAAGAAACAAGGTGAATGTGAGCTATAAGAAATTAGAGAGGGGGGGGGATATAAAGGGTACCTTGTAGTGAAACAAGTTTTATCATCTTCACCTCCTGTACAATCACCATGACCGCCATAAAGACCAGGAAGCTTACCACCTGTTATATTAATATGAATAAGAGTAACCCCCACATATAATATCAAATAATACCTTTAACAAAGTTAAATTGCTTTGGGAAATAGACGCTGTAAGATAGCTCGACCTTCTTGACGTTCGTATCAATTTTGATTGGTTTTGCCTTAAAACCAAGACCGCCAACAGGACTTGAATCGGGATTTCTAGAATGAGCGGGATATTCGACACGAAGAGTCATATCAGAGGATCTCCTGGAAGGGTCTTTTTTGATCACATGTTTCACAGAATCTGCACCATTCCACGTCCACAGCCAACCATTTTCCTCAGAGATTCCCCAAGGACGACTCCAGTTACTGCCTTGACCAACACTTGAATCTTTGTATTTATTCCAATTTTTAAATGACCAAGTTTTCTTTATTGACTTTGCTTGGACGGCGATGATCAAAAGGTAACAAAGAAGCAATGTTTGGGTGATTAAATGCTGGTGATGCATTATATTCAAAAAGAAATAAAAGAACGTCAAAAAGAAAAATTAGAAGAAATGAGAGGGCCTTTATATAAAGAAGGCCCACAAAGGCACAAATTAAATATTACTAGATTGAGCCATTTGAGTAACCCTCTTCCGTTCCTTCACTGCAGGTTAATAACGGAAATGCGCAGCCTACTGTGCTTCCCTGCTGTCAAATTAGTTTGATCAAAAAATGAACCTTATTTGTTCAACTTGTTTAGTCTAATTTGGATCGGTAATTTCCAAAGACATATAATACGGCCATTCTTATTGTTAAAGTACATATTTTTATAAGAGAGATGTATAATATGATTCATTTATCGCATGCTTAATCATGTTTTTAGACCTAGTATGTTGATATTTCAGTTCGACAGTAAGTTCTTGGTCAAGCCATTTTTGGCTCGTTGAATCATTATTGGGGAATACTCTTTTAACAAAGTACATATGAGCTCATTGAATACGGTTTGAATGCTCTGTTATCACTACGAAAAAAAAATATTACAACTTCAATATCAGTTGACAAGTCAGGGTATAAAAGGCTGCTAGTTATATGTGTTCTACGCAAAAGAAAAAAAATTATGGTAAAACCCCAGAAAAGTTAACGGAGACCACACACGGAAGAAGATCCACTGAGATTAATGGAAGTTCCAGGAGAGTATCCGTGTGTCTCCTGAGAAACGTTTGACAAAGGAGAGATACTAGTAATACAATAGACTGGCAATAATATATAAAGAGAATGGAGAACAAAGATCGATAAGTAAAAAGAGATTGAGTAGTAGTAAGTAAACCTACTATTGAAGTTCAAGATTAATCCATCAATGATGGCCCAACAAGCCAAATATGGTATTTAGTAAGAGATAACATCATTTTGTAGGAGTTTAATTAAGCAAGTTTGGTCTGATAAAGGTAGATCAATAAATAATAATGAAAACATTGTTAGTCTTTTTCTCGTCTTGGCAACCTTTTTAGTCTGTTTTTTAGTAGAACTGAAGAAAGGATACGACTCTTTATCAGGAAATGATTTAATTAATAGATCCTTTCATTATACGTCATTCTTCACTTTTTTTTTTTAAAAAAAAGGGGGGGGTGTCCAAAACACCTCGAATAATGACTGATGTTGACATTAATCACAATCAGTCAAAATGAGATAATGACAGTCACTTCTAGATAAGAATATATAAATCGCTTATCTCATCTTTTTTTTTTTCTTCTTCTTTTTTCTTACTTTAAACAAAGCCAAAAAAGAAAAGTAAACAAGAAGGTTTATAACAAACAATTGGCTTCCCCCTTTATAAGTTTATGTATATTCACGCTTTCGAAAAGTGCTCAGCAGACTATATTTGTGATCAAAGTAAGCCTTAATTAATTCTGATAAACATAGATCACTAATTATCAATCTCAGTTTGGAAATCTTTTTCAAACTATTAACTAAAAATGCCTATGATTAACATCAATTCCTCTACTCCTGCTTCTCTCAAGCTGAAAACAGGTCAAATCTTTACTGGTACCTCATTTGGTGCTCCCGTCTCTACCTTTGGTGAAGCCGTCTTTACTACTTCTGTTGTTGGTTACCCCGAATCAATGACAGATCCCTCTTATACTGGTCAAATCCTCGTTTTCACTCAACCCTTAATTGGAAATTACGGTGTTCCTGGCCAAACCAAGGATGAGTTTGGCCTCTTGAAATACTTTGAATCCGATCGTATTCAGGTTCAAGGCATCATCGTCAATGATTACGCGACTGAATATTCTCATTGGACTGCTGTTGAATCCTTAGCCGAATGGTGTATCCGTCAGAACATTCCTGCTATTTCTGGTGTAGATACTCGTGCCTTGACCCAGTTACTACGTGATCAAGGATCAACTCTTGCCAAGATCTGTGTAGGCGAAGACTACTTGACCGATGACATTGCTTCTACTGACTTTCCCAACCCCAATGCTGAAAACTTAGTAGCCAAGGTGTCTACCAAGGTTCCTATCACGTACAATCCCAAGGGTGATGTCAGAATTGCTGTCATCGACTGTGGTGTAAAGCAAAACATCCTTCGTTGTCTCGCCAGTCGCGGTGCTGCCGTTACCGTCTTGCCATACAATTATGATTTCAATAGCGTTGCTAATCAATTTGACGGTCTTTTCATCTCTAATGGTCCAGGCTCACCTACATATTGTGTTGAAACTATCAAGAATCTTCAAGTGGCAATTGAAACATTCAATAAACCCATTTTTGGTATCTGTATGGGTAACCTCCTTCTTGGTATGGCTGCTGGCTTAAAGGTCTATAAGTTGCCATTTGGAAACCGTGGTCACAATCAACCTGCTCTCAATGTTGATACAGGTCTTTGCTATATCACATCTCAAAATCATGGTTATGCCCTGAATGATAAAGATATGCCCAGTCAATGGAAGCGTCTCTTTATCAATGCAAATGATGGATCCAATGAAGGCATTCGTCATGAAACAAAGCCCTTCTTCTCTGTTCAATTCCATCCTGAAGCTAAAGGTGGTCCTCAAGATACTTTTTATCTCTTTGAAGAATTCCTTTATCAAGTCCGTCAATTGAAATCAAACTTCAACTTGTCACAAACCTCCATTGCTACTCCTCAACAATCTGCTATCAGCACTTGTGTTTAATATCATTATTTTTATTATTATTATTTTTGCATTCTCTCTTTTTATTGAATAAACAAATTATGAATCTTTTCAAATTCCTTAAAGCTTTCAAGTTGAATGTGTCGTTTAGGTTCAGTGACAATTGCGGTAGCGGGGAAATGTATTTTTGCAAACGCCTTCATCAGTTTTTTGTTTTGTTCCTTTTCAGCCAGCTGCATACACGAAAAAATAGAGTGAGTACAAGTAGTCTTTAGGGGGATTGTTTCCTTACTGCTGATTTTTGACTCCATTTGGCATATCGTTCATTATTCTGAATATGTTTCATCTTTTCTTTTAATGATTCACATCGGCGTTTAAGGGTATATAGAACAGACTGCTGCATCTGGTACTGATAATCAGGTAGATTCTTCTTTCTCTGCCATTTACCTCCTCTTCGTTCAGGAGATAATTGAACTATCTTTGTTGTGGCAGTGGCTAAACGTACATCTTTTACAAGTGTACGTGTCTCTTGCAAAACCGATCTTACCATCGACTTAAAGTCCGGCTCTTTATTTTCGTGTTCCTCATCTTCTTCGTCTCCTTCATCGTCTGTCAGGGGAGGTGTGGGTGGCAACAGTGTCTTTCGAGCTGTATAGTCCATATGAAGCGTCTTGAGCATATCTGATTCCTTCAAATGAGCATTTTCAGCACGCAAGTATCGAATAGCACACTTTAAGGACTCGAGCTGGCTGTTTAGATTGTGTATGTCTAGATTATTCTCTTCATTTTCTGAATTAATGAGCGTGGCATCTTCAATAAATAGTTCGGCCTTCTTTGATGCCGAAAGTCGCTTTTCTTCCTTTTGCGCGATCTCCTTCTTTAACTTGGTATGTTCTTGTTCAAGATTATCATATTCTGCTTGTAGATTATCTATAGCCTCTGAATACATTTGTTCCTGTTGTTGGCTCTTTGACAGCGTTTCTTCCAACATTTGAATCTGTTCTGCTTGTTTCTTGACTGTCTCCATGCGTTTCTCGAGTAACTCAATCTTTACATGAGCTTCTTGAAGTGCTTGATCCTATATAAAAGTTTGATAGGTCAATCATGAGGTACTCACCCTTGTCTAAGTTACCTTGAGCTTGACATCTTTAATCAATTTAAGGATTTCGTCGCTGTGTTGTTGGAGCTTACGCTCCATATCATGGTTGATGACAATCTCTGCCTTCATATCAGACGCACGCTGGGTCCAAGGTGAGACGCCAATTGTGATCTTTTGTGTCTTGGTCTCGTTAGATATACGCTCATGTGTAGTATTGAGTTCATTTGTGAGCGACTTGAGCGTCTTTAAGCATCCTTCCCACATGCTGCTCTCGGGTATTTCAAGAATCTCATCTGCTTTATTGTAGATGGTCTGTTGTATGATACCAAGACTAATGTCTTCTTTACTGCCTACTCTAGTCTCTACATAACGTGTTATCTGCTTGTATGTTTCAAAGCAAAACTTGCATAATTTGGTGCTGATAGCATAGAGCATCTTAAATCGATGCAAGTAATCGGATGTAAGCGTCAAGGCTTGTTCAGTCAAATCTTCAAGTTGGCGCAAAAGTTTCCTATGTGAAAAAGTAAAAGTTTGGTTTAGGAAATAAAATAAAAAGCAGTATTTACTTGGCCAGTATTTTGCTGTTTTTTGCTTGAACGATTAAACGGTTGAGAGGTTCAAGGTAGTCATAGTCTAATTTCTCAAGTCCTTCAACAATGGTAATATCTACTTTTTGGTTAGAGAGACAGAACAAACTTGCTTTATGTTTTATACGTACTTTCTTTACGAGCAGCATTTTCGACGATTTGCTTCAAGAATGTCAGTTCTACCGTCATTCTGTCAGCGTTTAGATCAAGTGCTCGTGTCAAGCCAAAGAACTGATCAGCATGATTGTTTTCACTTTCTATCAGGTGAATCTCACTTAGATGTTCCAACTGTGCGATCATCCTCTGAAGTTCTGTCACGCACTCGCTTTCATTGACCTCATCGGTACGCAGCAAGTCGACGATACCAGTCAATCGTCTTTCGGTTCCAATCAAGTCATGGTACACTTGTCCCATTTTGATAAATGTCGTTGGATTACAGTTCATGGTAAATGTCACAAACCGCTTGCTTAAATCACTCAACCAGCCTGCTCGTTGACGCATTTCACAAACCGAGATCAAACTTTCGGGCACAGTGTCCATAATCCTTTCACTGATCGGATGGTTTTGGTCCAAATGCTTGATAATCAGTTCAGACTTGAACACAAGTCGCTTGAAGAGCAAGACACAAGAGATAGCATCATTTTCAGTCTTAAAAAAAGCATCTGGTAAATAAGGTTGGATATAGCTCAGCCTGTCGTTCGCCTGCTGGGCTTCTAATTTACGAAGCTCGAGGTCAATAGACTTTGCCTGGGCCTTCATTACTGTCGATTGCAATTGAATATTGAGTGACATCATGGCTTGAGACTGACTACTCAGTGTACGTCGTTCTGATTGTTGACTGACTTCCTTATGCTTCAGATGCTCTAGATCGTTCTGCAGCGTTGATACGAGTTCTCTAAACTGTTGTATAGTTGCTTCATAATCCATGTTTGTTTCTTCAGCTGCTCGTACTCTTTCCATCTGCTCACGTAAAAGCATATCTCTGTGATCTTTAAAAGGGATTAACACACCTTTTCTTTTTAAATATTAATAGAACTTGCCTATTTCTGCTTGTAATTGCTTTTCTGTTTCAATATGGTTATCTTCTAATTCATCCGCTAGTTCTTTTAATGCTTCCAAGTCTTCAATGACCAAGTGCATCTCTTCCACCTTTTCGGTCAATGCAAGGTTCTTTTCCGTCAACTGTTCGACAAGATCTTCGGCACCTAAGGCATCGTCAAGCGACTGCTTCAACTCTTCAATTGCCAACTCTGCTACTTGGAGTCTATCACGGGTCTTGGCATATTGTGCCTTAACATCTTCTAATTCGTATGTTTCCTTTTCTAAATCCTTAATTCTCTCACAAAGCTCATTCTCTCTTGCCGCTGTTGCATCTCGAAGTCTGACAGAGGAAAGAAGAGAGTTGATAAGATATTTCATTAAATGACAAGTACATACCTGACGAGTGCTTCCTTTAGCCTTTCATTATGTCTTTCCAGTTGAATAACCTCTAATGGTGTCTTTTCATCCCCGTCTCTTTCAGGAATACGATTGATGATATCAGCTTCCTTTCTCAAGACGTCCAAGTCAACGCTAATTTCTTCTATTTTATCCTTCAACACATTCACTTCTTGCTGCAAGTTTTCTGCTCTTTCTTCAGCCACTTCTTTATCCAAGGTCATCATTTCAAGCGACTCAATAGCGTCGTTGTATTTGCTTTCGTACATCTCTTGCTCTGACGAGACTTCCTTCAGCTGTCTCTTTGTCTCCCGTAACTCTTTTTGCAGATCGGCAATTTTATCTATAGTAACAGGTAAATGTTTGAGAAAAAACAAATATAACAAATGAGAGTACCTTGAAGTTTATTTCTTAATGTCAAGAACTGCTCGGCCTCTTCCTTGACTTTTTCATGTTCTCGGTACTTTTCGCGGTCTTCTTGACGCTTGGCTTCAAGTATCTTTAGCTTTAATCGAAGTTCTTCATAATCTTTCAAGGGAACAACTTGTTCTGATTTACTAACAGGCAGATTAGCTGCTAAGGAACCATAGGTAGGTGCCTGATTACTAGGTGTTTTGGAAGTAGTTGATGTGGTCTTTACAATATCCTCCTTTTCAAGCACTGGTTGATTTGATTGTGTGCTCTGTGTCCTAGAAGGGTCATTGTTATAACTCTCTTCCTCTTCTTCTTCTTCTTCTTCCTGATCCGTTTCATTCTTGTTATCGTCAATGTCATCGTTATCGGTTTCTTCGTTGATCTCTTGTTGTGATTCAGAGGTCATGCTTGCTTGATCATGTTCTCCTTTATTACTGAGTGTTGATGGAGAACGCTGACCATCCTGTCTATAGAGTGCTCGTCCCTGCAGAGGCGACTTGGGCAAGTCTTCTGAATTTATTTGAGAGTATGAAAAGGTAGAACGAGGTATAGCAGGCGACGATGTAGGAGAAGATGGCTTGATCTTTGAAAGAGCACTGTTTCGTTTCGTAAAGCCAGTGACAGGTGATGCTGATTTTTTAGATGCTCCTGATATCGTCGGCCGCCGAAGACCTGTTGCATTATTTTGGGGTAGTCGACTTATGCCCGACGGAAGCAAGGTTGTGGACGTTGACGTGCTGACTTTACTTGTAGCGGCTGCCAGATTGGGGTCCCGAGCTGGAGCAAATCGGGAAGAACTAGATGTTGGCACAGGTGATTGTACGGTGCTGTCCTCCTAAAATGATTAAAGATATAGAGAGTCTATCTCTTTGAGTTGAATCTTTTTCTAACCTTGATTATCTTCACTTGACTCGGTCTAACAAAGACACCATGGTTTGCCTTGCAGTCAAAATATCTCTTGCCTTGAACAACACCGCTATTTTTCCCCAGCGGTTCGTCTAGTTCGATACCAACCCATTTTCCAGTCTGGAAACTTGTTGTTCCTACGAACCTAATGAAGCCCACTTTTCCTTGTATTTGTGCTCGCGCACCTACTTTGAGCTCCGCAGAAATATCACTGCTACTATTACTTCTGGGGAAACTAGGTGAGTTACTAAACTGTTGTCTTTGTAATTCAAGATTAGACATGCAAGTAAAGCATAAACAGTTAAAAAATAAAAGAGAGAGAGAAAAAAAATATTTTAAGAGTAACACAAGGATTTTATTGACTTATGCTCTGTTTTGTTCAATGACATGATCAATTGCTTCTACCACAGATTTGAATACCTTCAAGCCTTCATCTTTATCTTCATCTTGTTGTCGATACTTGCCTGTTTGAACTAGAAAAGTGTGTGTGTGTTACTATGAATTAATAGCAGATAAAGGGTATATACCTAAATAACGATGTAAGCCTAACTCCTTGGCTCCTCCTCCTAAATCGTTATGGACGTCATCACCTATAATGGCTACATTTTCAGGAGTATCAAGCATGTTGCTTGATATTGAGTTTGATTAATATAAATAAACACAAACAATATAAACATACATTTGTTCAAGTGCCAATTCAAAGAACTTTTTGGTTGGTTTACCAGCAATGATGGCTTCTTTTCCAGTTGCAAATTCGAGAGCTTTTTGCATATTAAATAGAAGCTTATGAATGTATATTATCATAATAATACCTTTTACAAAACCACCTGGTCCCATTGACAGTTGTTCATCTTTATCAGCAAAGTATTTTGCTTTATGAACAGCAATCAAAGGTATATTGGGTTCATTCGTCAGCAATCGAAAGGCTTCATTCAACTTGTTTAACTTAGCCTCGCAAAAAAACATATCAAGAGTGAATCATTTGCTTACTTTTTCATAATTAAATTTGGAAGGGGCTAATCCGATAACAACTGCATTTGGCTGGTCAACATTGATTCCTACAAATTCATCCATGGCTTCATCCTCCATAAGTAACAGAGGTCTTAATTCTGGTTAACTTTGTTTGATTCTCATACAAGTCACTCTTTACCTCAATTGCTTGGTTTGAATCATATCGCGACAGGCAGATAAGGAAGTAAAGACCTTATCAAGACATGAGTTTTTTTCTTCTCACTATTTAACCATCAAACATATTATTTACGTCTTTTTCTGTCACTTGAAATCCGAGATTTGTCAACTTCTTTACCAACTGACGCGAAGATACTTTTGTTGTATTAGTAGCAAACCTAATATCTAAAGTAAGTTTTAAAGAATCTCGTTTTATATTCTGTCGAACCTAAAAGGAATATTGTTTGCCTTTAAGCGCTCAATTGCTTGAATGGCACCTGGAATGACTTTGGAATCAATATGAATAGTTCCACTAAGGTCGATAAGTAAGCCTTTGACAGCAGGCATGTGTACAACAACAACAAAAAAAAAGAGAGAGAAATAAATTTATCACCCAGACAGGTTTCTTTATAACAATTTGACGTACTCTTATCGAAAAAAATGGGGGGGGGAAGTGAACTGTAGATAAAAGATG
Source organism: Rhizopus sp. PT2906 (assembly GCA_025529335.1). NCBI lineage: Eukaryota > Fungi > Mucoromycota > Mucoromycetes > Mucorales > Rhizopodaceae > Rhizopus > Rhizopus sp. PT2906. The sequence goes on from JAMYHX010000383.1 coordinate 30,598, forward strand.
TTCATGATCCCCTCCCACTTTTCAAAAGATGAAGCAAGATAACACACCTGATCAATTTTTACATATGTATATATTTGACTAAACGTGTCCTGTAATCAATTTGTAATCGAAAAATGACTGCAGGGCCAGTAACAGAGAATGGTATTTACTTGAAATGTATTCATTCTTGTTCATATCACCTTTGATATTTCAAGCCAATAAGACTTTCTCAGTCATACAGCTGTAACCTGTGCAACATTAATGACGGAAATTACAGCATTTTACTTTTTTTTTTTTTTAGACGGACTTATTTTAACTTAGGACAACGCGACCTTATGAATTTGGACAAACTTGAATTTTTTTTCTAGACTTATAACTCTGCTAACGGACCTCTTTTGTTCTACGACGAGAGCTCAGATGCGCGATAAACTTTAATGATATATCCGTCCAGTATGGAGGCGTTCAATGCTTATCGATCTTGACACTCTTCTTCGTGTTCTTCTGTGTTAACATCGTGAGTTAAACTATCCAAGAAATCATTTCGAGAGGCAGAGCATATAGTGCTTGATATTTGTAGACTGGACACTTTGAATTCATGAATTGAATCTCTATGATGTTTTTTAAAGAAAAGCATTATAGATGTCAGCAAAAAGAAAGAAATTATTTTAGTCATACTTACAGTTGTTTGGCGACTTCAAATATTCGTTAAAATGAAATGCTCACAGTTAAAGGTCTACATGATAATAAGTAAAAACTATGAAGTAAAAAGAAACAAGCTTACCTACTCTGTAATTTTTGTTCTGGCCTTTTGACTTGAACACAATCGTTGTATGCTGTAACCCAATCTCTTTGTGAAGATAAAGGAGCTTCGGTTTCAGGAAACACTACATGCACCAGAAATTAGACCAATACTACGGGCGCGTCTCTATCTATTACCTATGATGTACACCAACAAAGCTTTTCAATGTGTGGTGTCAAGCTAAGGATGGCTATATAATGTTACTGACTTGTGTTGTTTCTTTTCAGGAAGAAAGAGATAAAAAAAGAAATGTTGCTATTTATTCTAGTTTTATGTTATCAGTTGATCAACAAAGATGCAAGGATACATGTAATTATAATGGCATCGTATTTTATACGAGAGAGTGAACTGGGCAGCCTTAGGTTAGACTTTGGTAGTGTGACGTTGTATAGTGACAACATAGGTAGCGCCTTAAGGAAGCGCCCGTAGCATTAGCCTATTTTCTGATGCATTTTCTGGTGTATGTAGTGTTGGCCTTTGGTTTCAATTAGAATGGAGATTTTTTCAATTGAAGTTATCTAGTTTCATTGGCTAATACCAACCAACTAAAATACTATCTTTGTTATAAAAGAGTGCTATGATACTGATTTTGTAGAGGTGCTTGGTATTAAAGCAAGATGCTGCTATATGTACTAAGAAACTAAGCAATGATGTATACTATACTGTTCTGCTACTTTTAGCAACTGTTAGCTCATCTTAAATTACTCGATTAAAGTGCTCGTTTTGCCTGTTTTATTATATTTTTTTAGGCTTAGGTGATGGTAGCCTTTTTTAAAGTCTTCAACAAGACTTTCTACTACTTCCATCGTAACAGATTGTGGTTCAGGAATAGTGTCAAGATCGATAAGCATTGAACGCCTCCATACTGGACGGATATATCATTAAAGTTTATCGCGCATCTGAGCTCTCGTCGTAGAACAAAAGAGGTCCGTTAGCAGAGTTATAAGTCTAGAAAAAAAAAAAAAAAAAAATTCGTCTGAATTTCAACACTGCGATCTGGCCCGGACAATACAACATGAACATGCATTGTGCTCGTCGGTCATTAAAATCACTATCAAATAAAAAATTATTCTTATTCGTAACCAACACGTTTTTAAATGGCAGACAATTAAATTTCAGCTTAAACTGCGACTGAAATTTTTGCAAGTATAAAAAAGATCATCAATTACTGTCTTTCTTACTGTAACTTTATTCAAACTACCATGCCTAACCCCAAAGTTTTCTTTAACGTGTCTGCCAATGGCTCTCCTATCGGCGTAAGTATGAATAGAAAATAAACAAGGGCTATATATTCATTTCATGGTTCTGTTTAGCGTATTGTTATGCAATTGAACGCTGATGTCGTTCCCAAGACTGCTGAAAACTTCCGTGCTTTGTGTACTGGTGAAAATGGTTATGGTTACAAGGGATCCATCTTCCACCGTGTCATTCCCCAATTCATGCTTCAAGGTGGTGACTTCACCAACCACAACGGTACCGGTGGCAAGTCTATCTATGGTGCCAAGTTCGCTGATGAAAACTTCAAGCTCAAGCACGACCGCCCTGGTCTCTTGTCCATGGCCAACGCTGGTCCCAACACCAACGGTTCTCAATTCTTCATCACCACTGTCCCCTGCCCTTGGTTGGACGGTAAGCACGTCGTCTTTGGTGAAGTTATTGAAGGGTAAGTCGCGATCATGATTATAAAAACATGATTATTAACTTGTCTATAGTATGGATGTTGTCAAGAAGATCGAATCTCTTGGTTCTAGCAGCGGTGCTACCAAGGCTAAAATTGTCATTGATGACTGTGGTCAATTGTAAATTTTTTTAGGCTGGTTTTAAAATAATAACTATTAAAAATAAACACTGTTTTGTCATAAATGCACAATGGGTTTCGTATCTGTCATAGACGCTCTTTTTTTTTCTATTGTTTGCTTATTAAACAAGGTCATGTGCTGTTAAAAGTATGCCAGCTAATGAACGCGTAATCGTGACAAGTACACGAAAAAAAGATGTGTTAAATAGGATTTGATAAGATCGCAAAAGTCAGGTAATAAAGATCGTTGCTGATAGAAACTGTCACGAAATGATTTGTTTGATGAATTTACAAGACATGCTCTCCTGTGTTAAGGGCGTTCTTTAGTATTATGACTGATTGATTATACGTCTACTAGTCATATACTTAAACATGTCCAGCAGAATTCACTCTTTACTATTCAATAATACTTTACTTAGCCAAATAGGCATTCTCAAAAGTATTTGAAAATGGCAAACTGTAGCTTATTATGCCAGATAAGAAATGATGCTGTATTTACAAGATCTTTTATTTACATTATATCATTAAAAGAGTAACTTGGTCACTGTGCTCGTGTGTCAACTATTCTTCTTTTTCTCTGTCAATACAGCAATCACAATAGTATATATGAATATTGTAAGTATGCAAACTGCGGGTATCGTAAAGCGAACGACTTGAATAGGAGCACAAGTTAATCTATAAACAAACATGTTAATTTGATCAATTAAAACAAAATGATGAAGCGTACTTCTGAAATGTCCAAGTACTGGTTCGCTTATTATGCTCTGGCATAAAATAAGGATCTTCGTCATCGTCATCACTTTCTGCATAAGAAATAAATTCTATTGCTTCTTCTTGCTCATTATCCGATAGTTGAGAGGTTAGCTGACCATATTCTTCTTCTGGTATCATTTTTTTTAGAATGCAGTTAAAAAAAAAAAAAGAAAGAAATCAATTACGTCATGTGCAGAAACAATCCAAGGACGCGCTCAGAGTTTTTTTTTCCTACTCACTCACTTTTATTGACATGATATTGCTATTTTTTCTATATTTAATGAAAATCACAAGGCTCAAAGAGCAACATCGAAGTTGATTGAAAGCATTCAATAAACAAAATGAACGTTACACATAGTCTAGACAAAATAGCTTAGGTAAGCAATTTACTTGTACGCTGTTGAATTTCAAAAGACAAGCAGAAAAGTGACAGAAGAGCAGCAAAAGTGGCGCTTCCATAGGATGATGTACACTTCGAGAAAGAGGGGGGGTCATAAGGAAGTGTTTCTATGTTGAAAAGACTACTCTGTGAACTTTTGGTTTATATTTCTTTTTCTCTCTTTCTCTCTTTTATTGCTATGGATACCATATACTTTCAATATATAGTTAGCCTAGAAGGTATTATGTTTAATATCATTGACAATATCACCACTAAGAATATTTTATTAAAAATCGAGTAACCAAGAAAATATGTCACAAGTTGAATAAAATAAAAATCAAGTTAATCGTGAGACATCCATTCAGGGGAATTATGCATCTTAAAGGAGAGTAGGCGCCGTTACCTAGTTTCATCAAAACATGTGAGACAGCTGTACTCATATTAAAGGTTTTAGCAATTTGATAGTTGACAAACTAGCCTCAAAAGGAAACGCAAACAATCACCTCCTTCTTCCCCCCTGCTCATTTCCTATATTCTATACCATTTATGTTGCAGAAAAAGGAGAGAGATAGACACAAAGCAGGCTAATTTTAGCTCTTTACAAAAAACACTTTATATTTTTTTTTATTAATGTATCACAATTGAAGGAGTGCGAAGAATAGCATGATTAAGACGGCAAATGTAAGCTTTGGAGTAGTAATAAATTGCTTGTCATACCATCGTCATTGTCTTGGATAAGTAAAGACTGAAGTTCTGGTGCCTGCATCAAAACTTCCATAAACTCTGTTCTCAGGTTTAATCCTTCAAGAATATGAAGGTTTTCCAAGGATGCTTGCTTGTCTTCAGTAAAGTCATGACATTGAATCCATTTACCTACTTCAGTTGTCATATAAAACTGAACATGAGCAGGTGAGCTAACAAAGAACTCTAATCTATTCTCTTTCATGCGGATGTATTGTACGATGTTGAAACTGATGTCTATACGGAAGCTTTGCTGTTGCTGTTCATCACCAATACACCACACAAGTGTACGTGTGGATAAATCGACTTGACAGTTTAAGCTACAGACTCGTTTCCATGTACCAATTTGAAGTGTCTCTGCTGCCAGACCAAATCGTTGTTTAACAGGACCTATAAAAAAAACATTAGAATACATGCTATTGTCATACATGTGTACATTTACCAGCTGTTAAACTCGTAGCCGTTGGTTCTTCCATAATGATTGAGCTATAGAATTGTCCTTGTGGGACAAAACTAGATTGCTCGTAGAACGAAGACGGCTGATGAGAAGTAGGAGGTCCAAGCGATGCATGTCTTTCATGCTGCACAGACTTACTACGGTGATAATATGGGTAAGGGCCAACCGAATGAGCTCTGGCTCGTTCAGAAGTTGATGATATAGAAGAAGACCGCTTATAGCCGGGATGATTATCCGAGGCAGTAGATGAACTTGAAGTTGAGGCAGACAACGTGAGGTCGGGCATCGGGGTATTTGAAACCCACATGTTATAGGGAGGTATGGCACTTGAGTGGGTGCTTTGGAGTGTTGTCGAATGATTCGTACTGATACCTGCAGTCATAATATTATTCGAATCTGATAATTTAGTTAGCTGATACTGTTGTTGTATTTGTTGAAAATAATAGTAGTAGTAATAGTTGTACAAGTTAGGGTCTATTGTGCCTGATTGCTGCTGCACTGCAGCAGATTGGCAAGCGGCTGCTGCCGCACTGGCTGCATATTGCTGCTGCATGTACAACGTCCTGTCTTGCATCTGCATCGACCGCTTAGCCTGGCTTTTCATTTTGGCACGGCGATTCTGAAACCAAATCTGAATTGAACGTTCAGGCATACCCAATTGGTGAGACAACTGCTCTCGTACTCGACTGTTGGGTGATGGATTCATGCTGAATGACTTCTCCAAGACGGCGAGCTGCTCTGGAGTCGTTCTCGTTCGTTTACGTGGACGGGCTATGTTGCCGTCGAATGGCAAAGAAGGGATAACGAAAGGAGGTGGAGGAGGCATCATTGTATTGATCATTGAAGGTCTTTTGGTATCCATATCGTATTGAAATTGTTGAGAGAGATCGTTTAGATAATCTACATTGCCATCATTACTACTATTATTGCTACTAGACGTGCTGCTAATGTATGAGCCAGATATGGGTGGCATCATGCTTAAAGTATAAATAAAGAAAATAAAAAAGAAATGTAAACCAAGGAAAAGAAAAAAACTATAAAAATTTAGTTTTATAATTATAAATAACACAGGGTTGTACAGTGATTTATCCATTCAACCTGTAACCTCTTACTGCCATCGGATCATCCTTTGCTACATGAACAAATGAAGCCACTGAAATGGCTACTGCCATACCATATAAGGATTAGATGAAACAAATGATCATCACTATGGATACGCGTGCATTCATCGTTGTCGTTCGTGATCGATAACAGTTAAATGGTAATCGGACAATGAAACTGATGTACCTTATTTTCGCTTGCCACACGTGTTGAAGTATTTGATTTGTGTAACAAGCTGAATGACAAGATAAAAAAATGCTGATTGATATTTTCAATTGCTTTCACTGGGAATTTCGCATGAGAACAAAGATTTTATTTATATTTAAAATGTAACAATGATTTCTATAATTAATCTCTATGGAAACAGGGGGGTATTATTGTTCTACATAGTCTGGAGGTGGGATCGAAGGTATCTTTTCAAGCTTGTTATGTGTTGAAAACAACTGAAATTGAGATGCCATCTCCATTTGCCTACGAAACTTGAAGTAGCATGGACATAGCTGTGGCTGCGGTTCCGAAGAAGGTATTTGTTCATCGGAGTCTGGTTTGCACTGTAACATTAAATCTTGTTCCATTATTTCCTGCAGCATTTTATTTTTATCATCGCCGTGACTAAGGTCAGATGTAACATTCAATTCTGAATAGGATGGTAATCTTCCATAATCCTCTTTCAGTCGGCAATCAAAGACGGTAATAGGAGTCTCCAATCGAATCGTTTCTCGCTTTCTTATAACTTGTGTACCATTTTCTTTTTGGTTAGTAGGCTTACGTAATTTGGACAACCACATTGACTGCTGGGAAGGATTGGTGTTAATATTATTCATATGGTGGATCACTGTCGTATTCGTTAGGATTGGTTCTCGAGGATGTGTGTTTGGTGAAAATGCTGCTGGTGGTGGCGTTACAAGCGTATTAGCCACTTGTGCTGCCTGTTGTTCAATGCTGTGATCCATACTAATATGGTTAGTGTTGGGTATGGCGGAACTTTGTTGAATCGTCGATCCAGATGTTTCTTCTCCAAAACTGCTTGTGCTGCTATTGGCGCTTAACATTGGCCGGGAAAAGTTGGTATCATTATCTACAAATGAAATCGTCATGGTAATGTTGAGATGATGTCTGAATAGAATGTCTTTATAATATGTTGTATGATGTATATTTCGCATGCAAGTAGGGGTAGCAAATGTGATTCTGTAGGCAATTGTGTTGGTCAGTTCGACTGCATTTCCATTCTTAGTAAACACAGATCGTAAATCGCCTTCTCCATCAGTCACATCTTCTCCGCCCTCAACTAGTTTGACAGATTTTAAAAAGAGTAAAGTGAACACTTCTGTATCTGTTCGATTTGCTCTCGCTTCAGCAACATTATAACGACGATTTTCAGTGACAGAGAGCTCCATGTGTTCCAGGCGCACCTTCTTACGGTGTGGCTCTAAAATTAGCCTTAAAAAGAACAAGTCACCAGAGGAAAAGGCGGCACGTTCCACTACTAATTGTATGTCAGCGGCGGGTAAATTTTTTTCATATGTGCGAGAGAGATCTTGCAGGGAGTTATTGGTCAGTAGAGAATCTGACATGTAGGCGCGAAGTACAAGAACAGGCTTGCTTACATGCCAACTATTCAGAATTTGCTGTAGACCGCTAGCATACAATGCCACCTTGGCATCAACTGTATGTCTTACTCGTCCATAGACATCCTCAATAGTTTCCACAATTGACTAAAAAAGGTAATTAATACGCCATGTTTATCTACTTGTCCTTTTTGTTCGATCACTTACATTGGGAACAATGAACGCAAATGGAAATCGGTGCGTTCCGGCTGGCAGTTTAATGAACTCATTCTTTCTGGCTTCCAAAATCTGAACACTTTCTTCACTTAGAATCTTTTCATGGGTCAGTCGTGTTCCTCGATTGCCAATACCTAAGATCACACATTATATGGTCAATCTATGTCATATATATCATATATCTATTCATTTACCTTCTGGCCAATAAGTGGTTGCGACTGATTTAAAAGTAACTGTCATCCCAGTGATTTTGGTTGCCTTGGATAATGTCAAGACAACGGTGCCTGTAAATACTGATGATGCATTCTCTGAGGGAGGTCCTCTGAGGATTAAGGGCTTAATTGGATCAAAGGATATCTTTTCTTGCGACAGTAGGCCTAAGTGCATCCTCAAATGACTGATTTCGAAAAGAAATCAAAAGAAAAATTTTATAAAATTTAAACCATTTAACAAAACTGTCGTTCGGAAATTAAATTACGCCCCCCTTTTTTTTTTCGTCCTTCAGTTCCGATTGTCTGGACTTTAGAACCCTGATGCGTCAATTCTGCATAATGTACTGTTGCTTTCAACAGAGAATGTCGGCTTTTTAAATGAATAAGCATCCCACTTTTTAACATTGATAAATCAGGGTCTTCTTTGATCTGTGATGTGTTTATGACCAGCTGTAAGTTCTCTTTTATATAAAATTGACAAGTCGAGCCATGATACGCCAGTTCTGAGAATACTGTACCTAAATACTCAACAGTTTCTTGATCTATTTGTAACTGCTTTAACTTAAGTAAGGTAACGCGAGTAATAACTAGTGTATTTGTTTAAGATATATCAGAAGATATATATTTCACGGGCAAGTTGTTGCTGTGTTGATTCGACAGATCCATATCGATTTATGAGCCCACGTGCGCACTTGTAATCGACTTGGGCTAGGCCATAAGATTGTAAGGATACAAGGTTCTAAAGTAAATTCTTGTACATGATAATGATATCATTTCTTATGAACAAAGGTCAGTAGAACATCAGGAACCACAAACTACATTGACATATGAAATCAAATGACTATAAGATCATGCTTAGATACACTTAGTTAGACATATAGCTTATATTCAAAATGACCTTGGCTTCGGTTGTTCTATAGATCTGTAACTTTGTGAGATCCTTATTGAAAGATGTTGTACAACGTTTACATTGTGCAAAACGCATGTGGATGGTGGTCGAATGATTCATTATATCTCCCTTCTAGCTATTATGATCTTTTATGCCCAGTGTTACAGAAAGCGCTCAGTTATGTGGTGGATGTCTGTCTTACAACGCCTATTGAAAAGAGCTTGACAAATAATACTTATTCTTGGAAATAACTCATTTTGATGTAATATGCACAGTCTTTAATGTAGAATTAAAGTTATATAAGATAGATGAACTTAAATACTCACAGTTGTATGTCGTATCTTTTACAAGTATCAATGTCATAATCTGATGAGGTGCTTCAACTTTTATCCTTGCTTCCCGTTAATACCCAATCTCCGTTGTACCGAAAAGTCAGAAGAACTAATCGAAGGTTCCTTCAGCCTGTTTAAATCAGGATTTTGGCAAAGGAAACGAAAGGTGCTGATCTTTATGAGTGACTATACAATATCCTATGTTAGTTTCAAGTCTACACTGTACCCTTTGCTGACACAGTAGCCAAGTAAGGTACCATTTTAGGATAACAATGCGTTGCCGTAAATAATGCACTGGCCACATCATCGGAGAGGTATTATTCTATTGGATGGCTTTAGTGTAACATTCAAAAGCAATGGCAGTCGAAAAGATCAAAGCATAAGATGGATACGAGTGAGAAAGAAGACAGTTGGCAGTAAGTAAAAGCAGAATATATATCTTAAATACAGCCAATCCAAAGTGACCTCTGCATAAAACATTGAAATAAATTTTTGAAAGAATATAGTAAGTTCAAGACTACTTGACACGCCTGTACACTTTAGTCTGAAATTTCACATTATGAGAAAAAAGAAAGGTTGAAGTGCTTATTTTAATAGTATATAAAAAGGGGGCTTCAGTATTTAGTCGGATTGCCTTTTGCCTTAATAACAGCTTCACACCTTCTCTTCATACTTTCAACTAAATGGTCAGCAAAACCAACATCCAATCATGCCCATTCTTCTTGTAGAATCGTCTTTAGTTGTTCCACATTGTTGACAGAAGACTCTTTCTTCCCAACTAGCTTTTCAAGAGCATTTCAAACATATTCAATAGGGTTCAAATCAGGACTTGAGCAGATCAGTATTCAAAGTCCCTAACTTGATGTAACTCCTTCCACTACCGAGAATAGCTACCTCTATGGCAAGAAATTCATCCTTTTGGAAGATAAAGTCCTTTTGCTGAATTGCCCTGATATTTGCAAGCCAGGGATGCAGTATGTTGGTTAGAAGATTGGTCTATTTTTCCTGATCAACAGAGCCCCGTGTCAACGGCCTCTAAAGGCCTGAGGTCTTTTCCTCAAAAAAATCCCTAAGCTAAGTCTCTCTGCCACTATATTTCACTGTGGACAATATATGCCTTTCCTCGTAGCGTTCTCCTTCCTTTCGTAGCACTCTTTTACCGTAGTCCCAGGTCACATTTATTCATCAGCCTTGGTCCAATTGTCGTGCTTCTTTTGCTAGTTGAAGCCTACTTTTACGGTATGTTGCTATCATTTTAAGCTTGGAAACTATCTTGTACAATTTGAGGGTTAGTTTGAGATGGTCGTCTGAGATTGAATTAAAATAGATGCATGATCATTATGTAAAGAATAATAAGGTTTTCTTTATGAAACCAGGAACCATTTGTCAATCTATTTTTAGTTATACAATATTTCTAGAAACCAGCGGATCAAGGGGCTCATTTTTTCTGTTGTAATGAGTACTTCTTTTGCCTTTGTTTCGAGTCAATAAAATTACATTACTCACTGATATTGAGCTTTGGAAATAGAAAGTAATTATGCTTTTCTTAAGACTTTGGTTGTAAGCTCAACATCGTGTCAATGCATGTAACGAGGCGTCGATACCATAAAATCACATTTAAGTTATAGCAAAAATAAAACCAGAAATTTACTTATCAGGGTTCTATTTTGATGATACGATCGTCCAAGAAAATATCCGTTTTCTCTTTAGAGAGAAAATATGTACAAGCTCCTCATACAATTGGAAAGATCAAGGTGAGTTACCTATTGAGCTCATCAAACGTATGGACAGTGTATTCTATTTTATATTCTCATTATGATAACATACAACCCTTTCAATTACGGTAATGAACTTGCTAAAAAGGCGACTTCGAAAGTCGCTGCTTACATCTCATTCGCTCCCTAAATCAAATTATTCAATATCTATACATAAATAAAAGTATGAGACAGGCCAACTCAAGGAGAGTGATCTTTGACAAATATCTAACAAGACAATCCAAGGTGATGATTTTAACTTTTTCACTATTCTAACGTCTATTATAATAATGCATACAAACACAATACAGCTTATTTCTTCCTACCTCTTTCACTCAATACTCAAGACTGAATCTGTCTGATAACAGCTATCTCACTTCAAATTCAACAAGCTGGGATATTTTTCTTGCAGTGAAAACGGCGATGACATCTTCTACGGGCTCATATTCAATCACCGAAACTTGAACCTCAAACACATTGGCTCCTTTCTCTTTTTTTTTCCCTTTTCCTAAAGCTTTATTTTCTATATAAAATGGCCAAGACTCTTAGTGCTCGTGAAGCTTTTGAA